>CM043881.1:998013-1138477 GCA_024034495.1 Camelina laxa
AATCACGAATCGATTTTTACAACCTATTATTTTAGGGATTCTAAACTACACCGGGTTGGAAAAAGTAGTATCGAATACATAAAATGGTAGTCTGTAGGCTTAAGTAAAGAGAAATGATACACACCAATTAAGAAAAGAATATAGAATATTTAATTTGTTTCCTAAACACTATATTTACGAAGTGGGACGACGTACGCTAAATAAGAATGTTTCTTAAAAGGAACTAAAACCAAACAGAAAAAACATAGTTTTAATACTTTGCGTGATCAAGTTTGAACTGTAGAATTAATATAGATTATATTGTTTACGCTTAGCATGAGATGCTTTCTTGTCATAAAAAGTTTAGCATCAAGTGGTCATATATTGTATATATATTTCATGGATTAGCCTAGTTATCCACTCGTATCATCTCATGCAAGTCTCTCAAAATTTCTGACCATTTAAATTCTTTGGATCACATAACATTAATGGACTTCATCAACCATTCTCTTCCTTCTCGTCTCCTATGCCCTGCCGTGAACCAAAAACATAACAGCTGAAAGTTTCTTGGATCAAGGGAAATCTCAGCTCATAGTTGATAATCCCTATTATATTTCTAATGATAAAGATGAAGATGATGAGTCTTCACATTCTCACCATCTTCTCCCTCTTATTGGGTGCAACAATAGAGAAACTACTGTAGCAAACATACAAGTCTCTAAAGGAAGAGAAGGATGTTGTGGGGCTTGTAATATCAACACCATCGGTACAACCTACTATTTTTGTATTGAATGTGACAAATGGTACCACAGAGAATGTGTCGAGTCTCCCTGTGTTCAAATCTCCTTATCATCCTAAACATTCTCTTCAGCTTCACGTAAGCCTTCAAAGTCCTACTATGCTGGAATGCCAATGCCTAATTTCTAGTTTTTCCTCATGCTTAATTTACTATTGCAATATTTGTGATTTTAGTTTGGATCCCGTTTGTGCTACAAAACCGCCATTCATAAACTATAAAAAAAGGCATGAGCATACCCTATATTACTTCCTTAGAAAATCCAATGTAATGTGCGATGTTTGTAGAGGTGACGATAACAAGTATCTCATCTTCGTATGTCTTCTTTGCGATTTCATGGTTCATAGAGGGTGCATCTACTTGCCACAAGTCATAAAAATATCTCGTCACAAGCACCGTCTTTCTTTTGCTTTTTCTCTTTCGTCTGGAGAAATTATGGCTTGCGGTGTTTGTCGTAAAATAGTTGACGAAGATTATGGGGTATATACTTGCTTGAAAAACGACTGCATTTATGTTGTGCATACACAATGCGCGACGTCAGGGCTATTAGGAGCAATATGGGATGGAAAAGAGCTTGAAGATGAATTGGAGGAAGAAGACGAGGAAAGTATTAAATCGTCGTTTGAGGAGATAAGTAACGGGATTATATTACATTTTAGTCATCCAGAACATCCCATGCGACTTGATGAAGATATCAAAATATGGCATGATGGAGAAAAATATTGTCAAGCGTGCATAGCTCCTCTATATGATGGTAAAGCTTACATATGCATGGAATGTGATTATGTGCTCCATGAAGAATGTGCATGTCTTCCCCGTGTGAAACAACTTGCGTTTCATGCCCATTCACTTCATCTGGAACCATCTCCTAACCAAATCCGAATATGTGAATGTTGTCGGGTTCAGTCATGCGGTTTCAAATATGTGTGCTACAATACCGATATTGATGATTGTAACGGTTTCGTTTTAGATGTACGATGTGCTTCCATATCTGAGCCGTACAATCATCATCCTCATAGACATCCCTTGTTCTTTAATTCATCAAGAGGTGGATGTTCGATTTGTAAGATAAGACGAACTATATCGTTAACATGCGACGAATGTCGCTTTTTCTTGTGTCTTTGCTGCGCCACTTTTCCGTACAAGGTGAGATACAAGAATCATGAACATTTACTCACCTTCTCATATAAAGAAGTCAAACATGGAGATGAGTACTGGTTCGATCGAGATGGAGTCTACTCGTGCGATCTTTGCGAGGAAGCAATAGTCCCACCCGACTTTTCAAGAACCAAGAGATTCTACAGATGCGAAGAATGTGAAGTGGCACTCCATATTGAATGTTTACTTTGGAAGGATATATATATGAATCCTGGTTCAAGAGTCACGTTATACAACGGGAAAGAGTTCAATATTGTTGAAAACAATGCTCTCACTCGACCCATATGCACCGGATGCGGCAAACGTTGCAAATATAGAATGATGCTCATAGCATCACCTTCTGGAGATATATATTGTTCAGCGGATCACACTAGTAAAAACGTGTCATATATGTCATATAATTACTAATAACTACATTAGGACCCGCGGTACACCGTGGAGCAAATTATTTATAGTTAAACCATTTAAATTATAAGTTGTATTTATTGGTTAAATAATTATAATAATTGTTAATTATATAATTTAAACTATATAATACCGTAATATAATTTATTTTTTACATAATATTTATTTAATCAATTTAATTAGATATATCTATTCTCTAATACCAATAGTATTAACAAAATAATGAAATGATTAATGATATTAATGATATTTTCAACTTATATGAATATCAACAAAACACGTCCGCTATATAATCCCGTCTCGAGATATTTTAACTCGCACTATATCATCTTAATTTTTAATATTTATTGTTTTGTATTATAAATATTAGATTGAGTTGATATGTTATTAAGATTGTAACCATTTACATTTTATAACATTGACTCTTCTTATAAAGTTTAAATATTTATAACATTTATACGTTTTATAAAATATAAATATTTATAATATTTAATTTTTAAATATATTTAAAAGAAAGAACCGGAATAAACCAAATAAAAGTTTTTTAAGTTTGAATGTCTGGTAAATTAAGTTTTCTACTCATTTGTATTCTAAATCATTTTGGTATTTTTTATAATATGACTCTGAACTATTGCCCAATTTTGTAGGCGATGTAGGATATTGCACCTGTATTTTTTTGATTCATCTATTATGTAATATATGTCCGTTTAATTTTTTTATTACATCATATGCAAAAAAATCACAATTTTTATTAACTAAAATGTATTATAGAATAATTCAAAATAATTTAAATATAAATTCAAATAAAAATGAAAGAGAATAATAAATTTATGTTTAAATGAGGTAGACAGATTTCCTTATTTTTAAAAATCTTACATATAATTAATTTTAAAATTTTTAGTAACAAATATTAAAGTCAATGCATTAAATGCAAAAACTTTCCAAAAAGTATTTTTGAACAAAAACTGCTGCAAAAATACTAGTATAGATTATGTAGTTATCTCATGATTTTTGTAGCAAAAAAATATTAGTTACAAATTTGCGACCAAAAAAGTTAAGAACTATTTGGTAGTAGCAAATTTTTCCGTCGTCACTAACTGTAGCAATGTGCTACAAATTAGAGACTACACAATTTGTGGGAAAATGCTACCATTTGCTACGAATTACTGTGTTTGTTTGATACACATAGCGATTGAAGGATGCGTAACAATTAGTGTTAAATAGCCACGCAATTGTTGTCATTTATTTGCGACCGGAGGCTACAATGTTTGTGGTCATAAACTTGTAATAAAGTGCGACGATAATCTTGTCTCTAATTAGTGACAGTTTGTTTCGTATTTACAGTAACAGAGTAGCTTCTAGTAGCTACGAATATTTGAAACAGTCCTTTCAAATTGCTACATGATATTTTGTAGTACATTTTCTACAAAATGGGACCGCCTATTTTTAAGTATATAGCAACAATTAGTGTCCAAAAAACGTCAGTACTAGCGACAAATTGCAACGAAGCTTCGAGGATCAATGTATATACTTGACGACAATGCATCACAATGCTCCGTAAGAAATTGTGCAGTTACAATGAAGTTACAATAATCAATGTTCAACAGAATCAAGTATATATCAGCACCGAATGTGTGATGTTCTAATGGTTGAAGACCACCACGGCCACCACCTTTGCCACCACCAAATCCACGAAGGCCACCACCTACGCCATCACCATGACCTACACCGCGACCGTCACTTCGCCCACCACCACCGCCACGACAACCACCAAATCCACGACCGGAGCTGCAGAGCCACCAGAACCTTGCGATCCACTTGGATTCATCTACCAGGAAACATCAAATATACAGCAGGGTAGTCAGTAATATAAAACACTAGAGTTCATATTTAGCAAAGTTTACACAAAGTAGACCATCTTTCACTACTTATCAAATATAACACACAGATGTTCTGATATATTACATTTAGCGAAAGAACCTATTTTGCAAAACTATCTTCTACCTTTGGAAAACATGTGTGTGAAGTTAACCCTAGCTAGATACCATACCTTAATGTGAAGAAGGTGAAGGAAAACAGATTCCTGAGAGGGAGACAGATTGCAGGCGACAGATCAAAAGACGTTAAGCGAGAGAGAAGGGTTCTATGCTGAAGTTACCAGAGAGTTATGAATGTGTTTTGATCTGGACTGAGATGTGTAAGGTTGAAGGTGTGTGAAATCTCAATGGTAGAGAGCAATAAGAGAAGTTATAGAGGTGGAGAAAGAAATCTTGAAGAAAGTAAATACTCCCTCCGTTTCACAAAGAGTGTCATTCTGACACATTTCATACAAATAAAGAAAAGTTAGAATTATACATGTTTACCCCCATTTAATAAGTAGTTAATGATCTAAATTCAATGAAAATAGCTTTGGGTTTAGGGATAAAAAAAGAAAATTTAGCATTAAAACACTCATTGGAAATGTAAAATGACACTCTTTTGTGAAACAAAATTTTTTTTCTAAAATGACACTCTTTGTGAAAGGGAGGGAGTATAAAAGTCTTTGAAACCCATAAGTAATTAAGGACTGATGAGTTAACTTTGTTACAAAAGTGATAATTACTTAACCACTTGGTAAGTAATGAATGTGAGTCGTTTTTTGTGCATATGGAGGCTAGTTGGGATATGTGATCTGAGTATTGGGCTTACATGAACTGAAATCAACTTGGGCTTGCTGATCTGTTGGACTGTATTGGCTTTATAGAGTTGATACTCAATACTGTGTCGTTTAGAGTGATATTTGTTTTCCCCTGTCTAGGGTATCCTTCCCTAGGTCGTATGAATTTTAATCTCCTATCCCCCTTTTCCTTAAAACAATTTCTCAAAAACCCCCACTTATTCTTACTACCCCTTCTTTAATGAAAGAACAAAACTACCCCTCTAACAATTTTTAAAAGAAAATTGAACGTACAACTACCCCAGTTGTACCCAGTTGTACCCGTCTAGTGGGATTCGAACTCTGGGCGCACGCTTGCGCATGGAGCTCGCAACCACTGAGCTACTGTATTTTTCATTGAATACTTACTCATTTAATTATATTTAACTTAAAATAATATTCATTAAGGGTATTATTGTCTTTTTCTTATTGGAGGTTTTTGAGAAATTGTTTTGATGAATAGGGGCATAAGAGATTATTGTCCAGGTCGTATAATCTTCTTCTTCTTGCACCGCCGTCCCCTTCCCAGAACATTATCATCAGAAGGTGTGTCAAGCCTTTAAACACTCTATCCGATCCGCACACTCTGTTGTGTCTGCCGCCACTACTCTCTGTCGCAAAACACCAATATATCTTTCCCACTTTTTCTCACAACACAGTGCGAGACTATGTCCACTACTTATAGCCACATATTCGGTGTCCTTTCATTGCTACAATAATTTGTTGATATTTTTCCTACAACTTTAGCTACACCAATTGTAGATTTTCTTACAACTCCTTTGTAGGTCCATAATTTGAATTTTTTAAAAAATATTATACTAAAATTCGCTACAATCACCAATTTGCTACAAAAGATTATATCCCAAATCTTGTGACAAATTCGCTTCAACTTTGCCTTGTAGCTTTTTGTCATTATTTTTCGACGAAAAGTAACAAATTACTCACAAAAACATCTTTCCAATAATTTGTCACTATTTAGTAACTTGGTGTAGATTTTTTTTGTTACAAATTTTTACGTATCAATAATACGTAATTATATAGTCGGATTTTACTAGTGACACTTTTATAGTGTGGACTAGCCCTGGGCGTTCGGATTTTCGGTTCGGATCGGATCGAATTTTTCGGATTTATAATTCTAAAATCCATTCGGATATTTTCAAATTTCAGATTCGAATCGGATTCGGATCGGATTTTTCGGGTTCGGATTCGGTTATCCAAATTACTCAAAAATCTAAAATTTTGTATCCAAATCTATTCAAACTACTTAAAATGAACTAAAATATCTAAAAATTATGCTTATTTTTTACCTACATATACTTTAAAATAGTTGTAATACATGAAAATAGTTAAAATATCCAAAAATTTAAACTTTTAGACACCTAAGTTATTACAACTTGTAAGTATTACCAAGATATTATTACTATGTATTTATATTTTGGGCATGTTCGGATATCCACTCGGATATCCATTCGGATTTCGGTTCGGATCGGGTTCGGATTCGGATTTTCGGATCCTCAAATTTAGAATCCGTTCGGATATTTCGAAATTTTCGGTTCGAATCGGATCGGATTTTTAGGCTCGGATTCGGATCGGTTTTTTCGGATTCGGATAATATGCCCAGGCCTAGTGTGGACGGCCACCTGGAGGAACTGACTCAACAAAAAGAAAAAAGAGAACAAGGACATGTCAATTGATTTGATAATGAAGGTCTCATTTACTTTGTAATAAAAGGAAATTCATTGTAAAGATTTACAGTTTAAAAAAAAAGTCAAATTTCTTATTGAGCAAATTCTTTTTTTTTTTTCTTCTTTGTGTGTATTTATTTGCCAATTCTTGCTCTCAATTATTATTTCATTGACCAAATTGTTTTTTTTTTTGGGTCGACATGTATATATTATATTATCATAAATTAAAAAAAAAGTCGTCTCAACAACCTTTGACTTCCTTTTATCAGCCAGCCTCCTCTCTTCTTTTGATTATTTAGTCTTCTTCGTCAGCTCTTCTTGCTTCTTCCATCCATCTTTTTGTTCCAATGTTCATTTCATTAAGACTTACTAAATTACATAGCTCCTACATTTGTATCTTCCTTTTCAAGCCAACAATACTTAGTTTGGTGATTTTTAACGCTCTTCTTCTGAAAAAGTTTTGATTTTTATCTTTATTTTTATTGGGTCTCTGTACACACAAAGATCTCAAAGGTGAGTTTGTTTATTTCCTCCAACTTACTTTACCTTTTCTATCACGAAATATTCATACTTGTTGCAATTCTTGTTTAGGGAAAGAACCAAAGGTTTAATCTTTACTATAAATTTGGCAAGTTAGGCCAAGAATGTACATTCTTAGTCTAAACTACAAAATTTAGGGTTCGTTACATCAATTTGGGGGTTTTCTTGAATCTCTAATTTGATTCGACAATTCTTCAGGTTCCTTAGATGTTACAGAATTTGATCCTTTGTTTGTGACTAGTTTGGATTCAAAGATCAAATTTTTAGATTGAATCGAACAAATGAATTTAGTGTATTTGTTTCTGAGTCTTCTAGTGTAGTCAAGTGGTTTTGGAGTTTCGATCTAATGCTACTATGTGCTCACTTTTTAGTTCGTTTGTGCATCTTTGTGTATGTCAGTGGAGGAACCTCGGTGTTTCAATATCTTTACGAAGATGAAATGCTTCTTATTCCCTCTTGGGGGGGACAAGAAAGATGAACAGAGAAGCCCTAAACCTGTTTCACCAACCTCTATCTTCAGTGACGTAAACAAAAGCGGTTCAGATTTTAGTCCCCGGGATGTCTCTGGAACGAGCACTGTATCATCATCCACTGGTAGGAACTCCAACACGACGAGCATGTCAGCTAGAGAAAACAACCTTAGAGAGTTCACTATCAGTGATCTTAAATCTGCCACAAGGAACTTCAGTAGGTCTGGTATGATCGGGGAAGGCGGGTTCGGTTGTGTCTACTGGGGAACGATCAAGGACTTGGAAGACCCGTCAAAGAAAATCGAAGTTGCGGTTAAACAGCTCGGCAAAAGAGGGTTGCAGGTAACGTTTCTTCATCTTCTGTTCACAGAATCTATTAGTGTTCACTCATTCATCAATGGATCATCATATAACTTTGGATATCATCATTGCAGGGTCATAAAGAATGGGTGACTGAAGTGAATTTTCTCGGTGTAGTCGAGCATTCAAACTTGGTGAAACTGCTAGGTCATTGTGCAGAAGACGATGAACGTGGAATCCAAAGGCTTTTGGTTTATGAATATATGCCAAACCAAAGCGTCGAGTTCCATCTATCCCCACGGTCACCAACAGTACTTACTTGGGACCTTAGATTGAGAATAGCTCAAGACGCAGCTCGGGGTTTAACTTACCTTCATGAAGAAATGGACTTTCAGGTAAAATGAACATGGAGACCTCTGTTTTCACTACTTAGTTCATCCGTTTCTCTCATCAGTTAACTCTATAGATATGTTTCTTTTTGTAGATTATATTCCGTGATTTCAAGTCATCCAACATTCTACTAGACGAGAACTGGAAAGCGAAGCTTTCAGATTTCGGACTGGCTCGCTTAGGTCCTTCACCAGGGTCAAGCCATGTTTCTACTGATGTAAGTTTCTCACTTTTTTCTATAAATCATTGCAAGATCAAGAAAGTTCTAATTTTGGGGGTTTAACAGGTAGTAGGAACAATGGGTTACGCAGCTCCAGAGTACATCCAAACAGGTCGTCTGACATCAAAAAGCGATGTGTGGGGTTACGGAGTTTTCATCTATGAGCTCATTACAGGAAGGAGGCCGCTAGACCGGAACAAGCCTAAAGGAGAGCAGAAGCTTTTAGAATGGGTGAGACCTTACTTATCTGACACAAGGAGGTTCCGGCTCATAGTAGATCCGAGGCTAGAAGGGAAGTATATGATCAAGCCAGTGCAGAAACTAGCGGTTGTAGCCAACCTTTGCCTTGCTAGGAACGCAAAGGCGCGTCCAAAGATGAGCGAGGTGTTAGATATGGTGACAAAGATTGTGGAAGCTTCATCGCCTGGGGTTGGTGGCAAGAAGCCGCAGCTTGTTCCGCTAAAGAGTCAAGGAGCTTCTAGAGAAGAGGAAGAGAAGAACAAGAAGGTTCTTGATGGTGGCGAAGGTTGGCTGGAAAAGTTGTGGAACCCAAAGAATGTGAGAGCTTGTTGATACTGTGAGGCCAAGTCAGAAACAAATTATAAATACTGTAATTTAACAAACTTGTGAGTTTTCTTACATTTTTTTCTTTTACTAATTTTGTTAATTTTATTGTTTGGTGTGATGTTTCCATATTAAGCTTATGAAACGATCGATTTGAAACATTATGATTTAGGTGCTTCCGAATACTTTTGCAGTGCTACTCACCTGATACTCTGATAGCAGCAAGCAACAAAGTGATCAAACGCAATGAAACCAAACAAAACTAATGGGCTTTTTGGGCCTTTGGTCACAACTTAATAAGTTTATGACAAGCCCATTATAAAAGGTCATACGGTCTAAATTATGTAACATCTTTCTTGCCCAACCTTATGGTATTTCCCAAAAAGTATTCATAAAATTGAGGTCCGTTCGAAATTACGAAGGCGTGTGTGTGAATATTATTGATTCACAAAATGCATTAATGGATCAAGAGACACTCGAGTGTATGACTTCCGTTACAAATTCATATGCATAAACATAATTTATGCCTAGTATCTATCTATCATCATAGTTCATATTTTGTTTACCTTTTAGAATTCGAGATTTACATGAAAGTAACAGAAGAAAAAAAGGCATCAAATTGTTCCTTTTTTACACAATAAGTGGAATGATATTGATAAGATTGCATTCAACTCATCTGTACTAACAATGGCAAACAATTTGACTTTTGAAGCATTGATTTTGGCTGAAAACAGGGGAAGCCATTAAATTTAGAGCTTTTAGTAAAACTATCATAGCATCTCAAGATTATTAAAAAAAAAAAAAAAGTGGAAGAAGAATTTCATAAAAAGTAACGTGAAAAGCGAATAGTCGGTAAAAAGAAATATAAATAGCTTGATTGGTGTTTTTTTTTAAAAAAAAACCCGATTCACTGATTGCTTTGGTGTAAACGAACAGAAGGAAAAATAAAAATACTCAATTGAGAGTTAATGATTCACATAGTAAGTTATGAAAAAAAAAAACACATAAAATAAAGTTATAGCATAACAAAACATAATATATACTATAATTACATAATCGAACTTTGAAAAAAACCCTTGCTACATTTGAAAGCATATGTCAGTTTGTACATCTCTTGGATAATAAGAAACACTACATACTCTTACAACAGTCACGCTAAATGCTAAATGCTAAATTGCTAATCACGTATTACTTCATTTATCAAGTAGTATTAACTAGACTTATTTATCTGTTTATATGACATGATAGGTTTTTGAACAGAAGAGTTTATATGAAACCACACGCGCTAATATATTTGGTTCTCAACTATGATTGTTAGAACAATGCTGCATGCATGTTGTTTGGTAGATTTCTGCTCTATGAACTACCAGATATGATAGTAACATTTATTCATATTATTAAAACTCTATAAAATAGTGCATTGACCCTTTTTGAAATGGACTATTTATGTTATATAGTATTCGACTAATTGACATGTAACATAGGATAATTGAAAGAGTGTTGCTATTTGCTAATGGCTACATCAGCATAATCTTCAGTCTTCACAACTACTACTAACGTTTATCAAAAACAAACACACACCATAATTACGTATGAGCTTAATCAAATTTTGCTACCTAACAAAAACCAATTTGTTTCTAGTTAAATTACCCACAAAAAACTGGCTTTTGGGTTTCTCAAATCATTCATGACCCATGCCATCCAATTTTTAAATATACCATATTGATCATAAAGCTGATGCAATATAAATTGACTATTTTTCTTCTTATTTTATTATATGCAAGCAATTTGACTTATTTTATTTCGACTAAACTCATTTTACATTATTTTATAGTATTGCTCATTAGTATAGATCTCATTACTGCATGAATTTGTCAATCTAGGATGTCCCAGTAAAACCTGAAAAGTCAGAATATTCAATCTAATCACACAAACAAAAAATCAAACTTTAGTTTGGTGAAAATTAATGATAAAGCAGCCATTCGATTTTACTTTTCAATTTGAACAAATATATAAACTTGATATACTATTTAATACTAGATTCCACTTCAAATCTATTTATGATAAGGAAATAATTTAGAATCAGAAACTAGATTCTACGCCCCCCCTGATTAATAATAAATCAAGGATTTTGCTAATCAGGTTGATTAATTCTTTAAGTAATAGTAGTACCTCTTTGGAAAATGCTCTCACAACATTAAAGAATGAATGAATTAAAAAAGAAAACAATAAATATAACTCTGATGAAGTCATGACCGTTCGTATTAATGATCCAACGGCTACAAAATCAGGAATTGCATATAAATATTGAGTGGGCATTTTGCGCGTTTTCTCATTTTCCTTTTAATTTTAATTGTTTCTCTTTCTCAGAATCGAAAAAGGCAAAAACTTTATTTTTATTCGAATCATTCTCGATCCTTTTTTTTTTTTTTTTTCCTTCATCTTCTTCATTCATCCGCCAAATAAAAAAAATTGAGTCTTTTCAGAAGAAGAAAGTTGCGAAAAGGAACCAAACCCATTTGAAATTTGTTTATTTCCAAACTAAATTCTCAATCTTTCTTCCTGAAATTCTAAAAAAAAATACTATTTTTAGTAAAAAATTCAATCCCGTCTTCAAGTTGCAGAGATTTAGTAAGTGGAAAAAGGTGAGTTTTTTTTTTCCCAATTTTTGATCTAACTTCCTCTTCTTCTTTCAACCCATATTATTATTGTTTTCTCAGATCTGGATTCATAGTGAACAAATCGTTTCTTTGAGTTCATTACTAAATCTCCAAGTTGGTTTTGGTTCTCTTTGTTTCGTTTGTCTCGCGATTTGAAACTTTGATTGTGATAATGACTTTTAGTTAACAGTGTTTAATTTAGGAAATAATGAAGATGATTGGGAGAATTTTGGAGTAAACAACATTGTTAGTTCTGTAGAAGTCACATTTTTTTCGTCTTTGTTGAAAAGTCTCTGTTGTTTAATTTTCCCGTCAATGTCCACAGAGAGGTCTCCCAAGAGTTACGCAACTAAAACTCTGTGTATATTTATTGATTTTTTTGAGTGTTATTTAAGAAGTCTTTATTTGTTTTGTTTTGAAGCAAAGGGTTATTTGATTTTGATGGATAAGATTTTATTGATTTCTTGATAACGTTTTCAGGCTTTGAAAGATGGTTTCACATGAAGAGAACACAAGTATTGTCGAATGGTTTCTTGGTCCACATCCATACACGTATCCTCCTTATGGTATTGAGATGATTCATGATGACGATGATGAAGTAGCTCATCATCATCAACACCACCAGAGCGGTGAGTATTACAGAGATTATGAAGATCGTCGTACAAGTGATGTAGATAATGATGAGATCATTGCAAGAACTCTCCAAGACGAACTTTTGCAGCTTGAAATCGCTGAGAGTAATGATTATTCCCATCATCAACAACAACAACAACAACAGCAACAACATCAACAAGAAGGTTATACTAACAACTATAGTAATAACAACAACGAATATGCTTGGAATGATCAGTCTGCTGTGGATTATTCTTCAGGTTATTCATTGAGCTAGCTCTTCCAATGGTTTTATGCTTTTCATGTGTGTGGTTATGGTTTTTTGGGATTTAGATTATAGAGCTGTGTTTTTTTGTGTGTGTTGTAGAATGGGTAGGAAATGATAATGATCAAGATGGGAGGAGTGATGATTCGGTTAATGTCTTTTCGTGTTCAAGCCCGAGTGACACGGATGAGTATGTATATTCGTGGGAATCAGATCAATGTGATGCTGATGGTGAATTTGGCAGGAGACTGAATCAAATGGTTCCCATTCCGGTAAGTACTCTATTATATTTAAGTTGATGTTAATATGTTCTTTTCATTTTGACAATCGATCATAACATATATGCAGTATATACCGAAAATAAATGGAGAAATTCCTCCAGAAGAAGAAGCAGTTTCAGATCATGAAAGACTTCGGAATAGGTATGTATGTTCCAGAAGGTCTATGTTATTCTATCATATATTAACCATTCTTGATTCCATTATGTTCCCGTTGTTTCAGGTTAGAGATGTTTGACTTCACCGAGGTTAAGGTTCCAGGAGATGGTAATTGCCAGGTAAACTTCTTCCTAAAGCAGCTTTTTCTGGAAGACTTAGATTCTTAGTCATCATTTTGAATCTTGAATCCTCCCTCCGATTATTCTTTTCAGTTCCGTGCTTTAGCTGATCAACTGTACAAAACCGCAGACCGCCATAAACATGTTAGACGACAAATAGTAAAACAGGTTTGATCTTTTTGCTCTTGAGAATCTTTACAAGCTCCCACAAGTTGCATGAACTCATTTTTATTTTGCGATGTTCATCTCCTGGTACAGCTCAAATCTCGTCCAGATTCTTATCAAGGATACGTTCCTATGGACTTCTCTGAGTACCTGAAAAAGATGTCTCGGTAAAGTCTCTTCTCCTAGTTAACTCCATAACTTAGCTGTCCCTTCCCTTAAAGCCTAGTGTTCAAATTTGAAACAGGAGCGGCGAGTGGGGTGATCATGTGACATTACAGGCAGCTGCAGATGCGGTATAACTTCTTCAACTTGTAAAAAGATGAGCTGATCTTCCTTTACTTTCCTCAGTTCATATTTAATCAGTTTTGGTGAAACTTTTTAACATCACAGTATCGGGTGAAAATAGTAGTTCTAACATCATTCAAAGATACATGTTACATCGAAATTCTTCCTACCTCCCAAGAATTCAAAGGAGGTAAAGAGTTTCTTTCACTGTAAAATTGCTTGTCTGCTATACCTCGCTCGTGATGGTTATTACAGTGATCTGTTATTTTGCTCTTGTATTCCGCAGTGATTTTCTTGAGCTTCTGGGCAGAGGTTCACTACAACGCCATCTACCTAAACAGAGGTAACTTCAAGAAACCTTCTATTTCACAGACTATGTTTTTGCTTCTTTCCTCTTCATCTTAATTCTCTTCTTTTTCATATTTTTGGTGTTCAGATACATCTGAAACAGAGCTACAGAGGAAGAGAAAATGGTGGCGTTTCGGAAACTAGACATCTCATGGATCATCATCAGCACTGGGTTATATTAATATTTTATTGACCTGAGAGAGGGATGTTCTTTGATATAGTCCCTTCGTAGAGAGAGAGAGAGAGAGAGAGGATGAACAGAGCTCATAGCTTCAAAGTCTTACAATAATATTATTTTCTTCTTTGAAAGAAAGAAAATTTATCTACCCCAAAATAGAATTAACAAATTAAATAAAAAATACACAACATTTTGATCATTTCCTTGTTCAGCTAATTAACATCCCAAATTCTAACAGTTCTAACTTTTCTCTAGTAGTATATGTTATTATATAAAGGACATTAACCTTAAGAAAACTGATAAAAACTGATGTGAAGAAAATAAACATCGAAATAATTTGCTAAAGTGAGCTTTTGAGTCATGACAAAAGCGGAGGAGTTAACTGTATCCCTCTCGACATCATTCAAAAGATCACAACTTGTAAGTTAAAAGAAAAAAAAAACGATTACAGTGGAGAAGTAATCTAACTGTAGAGATCGTCGTCATCAGCTGCAGCTGCAGAAGTGGCAAAGGGATCAGCGGCTGCAGTACCAGTAGTGCGTCCGGCAGCAGCGGTTGGGTTAAACCTGAACTCAGATCCAAACCCTCTAGATTGCTGCAGCGTCTGAGCAAAAGCTTGGTACTTGCGAATATCAGCATCACTCACACTTCTCCTTGCATATTTCATCGACTCTTCGAAATGAGCAGCTCTAATCTCTGAAACTTCATCATCTACCGTATCTTCCTCCATTGCTTCTGGATTGGCGCTCCTTCTACGCTCTTTCTCAATATCCTGAGGAACAAAGAAAAAAACAAAAAATGGTCAGAATTAAAAGGAACTGGCGTTTAGTTTACGGTTACTTAAATCAAGTTTCAGGAGGTAAACAAATCTCTAACCTTTTCGATGTTTTCTCTGATGGCGTACTTGCAAGCTCTCTGGCAGATCTCAGTGATATCAGCACCACTGAATCCTTGGGTGTACTTAGCGAGTGCAGTCACATCTACATCTTTAGCAACGGGAGACTTTCTCAAGCAGGCCTTGAAGATATTGAGACGTGAATCTTCATCAGGTAGAGGAATGTAGATAAGCTGGTCGAGTCTTCCAGGTCGAAGAAGAGCTGGATCGATGATATCAGGTCTGTTAGTGGCTCCAATAATGAATACCGTCTTCTTTGCGTTCATTCCATCCATTTCTGTCAGAAGCTGATTCAACACTCTATCAGCTGCACCGCCTGCATCACCCACACTGTTTCCTCTCTGAGTAGCAATGGAGTCGAGCTCATCGAAAAACAGAACACAAGGAGCAGATTGACGAGCCTTGTCAAATATTTCACGGACGTTGGCTTCACTTTCTCCAAACCACATTGTGAGAAGCTCAGGTCCCTTGACACTGATGAAGTTTGCTTGGCACTCGTTTGCTATAGCTTTGGCTAAAAGGGTTTTCCCACATCCAGGAGGACCGTAGAAAAGAACTCCCTTTGATGGAGACATTCCAAACTTCTCGAATTTCTCTGGATGCTCCACAGGGTATTGAACAGTCTGCATTGACACAAAAGCAAAAATTGATTAGATCAGTTTAACTAAATAAAACAATTTGGATTCAAGCAAAGCATGTAAAAACAATTTTTACCTCCTGAAGCTCTCTTTTAACATTCTCAAGACCTCCAATATCCTCCCAGGAGACATTTGGAACCTCAACAACCTGTGAAATAAAATGCAATTGTTAAAATTGAACTAGGATAAGAAACAGGTTATGATACATTTACTAGTAAAGATCAACACTTACAGTTTCGCGAAGTGCGGATGGGTTGCTGTTTCCAAGAGCGGTGTGGAAGTGTTCATTAGACACCGCCATGGAATTAAGGATTTCGGCATCAATAGCATCATCTTCCAAGTCAATCACATCCATCTTCTCTCTGATACATTGAAGGGCAGCTTCAGTACATAGAGCTGCAAGATCAGCTCCAACATATCCATGTGTGTCATGGGAGATTCTTTCTAGATCAACCTGTTTAAAAGAATAAAAAAAAAAACTTTAATAAATACTGCAACCAGAAAAAATATCAAAAGAACTTGCGGAATGCTTAATTTATAGAAAACTTACATCTTCAGCTAGCTTCATGTTCTTCGTGTGGATCCTAAGAACTTCAAGACGTCCAATTTCATCAGGAACACCGATATCAATCTCCCTGTCGAATCTTCCAAACCTTCTCAAAGCTGGATCAATACTGTTGGGGCGATTTGTTGCTCCCATAACAATAACATGAGCACGAGATTTCAAACCATCCATAAGCGTAAGGAGCTGAGAGACAATCCTCCTCTCAACCTCTCCATTCGTCTTGTCTCTTTTTGGTGCGATAGAGTCAATCTCATCAATGAATATGATAGAAGGAGCATTCTTCTCAGCCTCCTCGAATGCTTTCCTGAGGTTGCTCTCACTCTCACCAGCCAGTTTCGACATGATTTCCGGTCCATTGATACAGAAGAAAAACGCTCCGGTTTCATTAGCCACAGCACGAGCAATAAGAGTCTTCCCGGATCCAGGAGGTCCGTATAGCAGAATTCCCTTTGGTGGCTTCACACCAATTGATTTAAAGAGTTGTGGATGCCTCAAGGGAAGTTCAACCAATTCCCTAATCTGAGCCATTTGTTTCCTGACACCACCAACATCGTCATAACCAACCTCATCAAGCCTTTCTTCGTCCTCCCTCTTAATTGGTTCACCCTCACAGAAGATCTCGGTATCTGGAGCCACCACACAGTACTCAGCAGGATCAGTCTCGATGACTTTGAACTCCACACTCCTCATTCCTCCTCTTACTAGGAAAAGATCTCCCTTCCTCACTGGGCGGTAAGCCTCCAGGAAGTAAGCTGTTGAAAAAAATCAATTACAGTTCAGCAAACACGAAATACAAAAGACAAGCTAAACAAGGATATGAAAGAGAATCAAAGAGTTCAGGCAAACTTACGTTTAAGAAAAGCATCAAAAAGGTTTCCAGTAACCCCTTCAACAGTATCATCAACCGGCAATATGTGCACACGGTTTCCATACTTGACATCAGGGCATTGGTGAACAGAAATAACATCACCCAGCCTAACCCTCAAGTTAGACCTTACAACCTTATTCATTCTGATCTTGGGTTCCTCACATGTTTCATCAGCAAGGGCAATGCACACAGTGTCCTTCCTTTTCTTACCCTGCAAAAGCCAAAACCCAATCAAGTAAGAAACCACAAAGATTAATAAAATCAATTCTTCAAACAGAAAAAAAGTGAAAAGTTGTAACCCTAACTGTATGTATTTACAAGATCAGACAAAGTAAAAACATCTTAGCACAATTGTGGACACATAAGAAATCCATTAGCCAAACGGAAAAACCCTAATTCGGTAAACCAACATTCAATACTATAAGTCTCAAGAGGGACAGAGGAACAGAGGAGCAACAAAACACAAGCATAACACAACTTAGTACTCAGTAAAAGAGTTTCGAGTACAAAAAAAAACAAACAAACCTTGATGAGAATTGTATCGCCTCGGAAAAGCTGGAGCTTTTCCATGGTGGCAGGATGAAGAGAGACGACAGAGTTGTCATCGTTAACAGCTTCATCAACAACAAGTCGGTTGGGAGACTTCTTCCTCTCAAGAATCTTAGTACTGAAATCCTCCTTCTTAGGTTTCCTGAAACCAAAAAAAACAAAAACAAGCTTAACAGATGAGATCAAACTAAAAAAAAACCCTAATCCTAATATTGAAGCAACCCAAGTAAAAAAAAATCGAAACTTTATGATCGGGAAACGAGAATCGAAAGATCTGGGGTGTACTTACGAGTCGGAAGATTCTGGTTTGTTAGACATAGTTGATAGACAAAGAGAAAGAAAGCTGCAAAATTTGTTACTAGAGAGATCGATTTAGACGATGATGATGATGAATGAGATAATGAGATAATGAGGAGATCTCAAGGGCAGCTGCTTTCGGGATTTATAGCCCTCTGTGACTTCCTTCTTGTTGGAAAAAAAGGAACTTATATTTTCCTTTTCTTTTCTTATTCTTTTACTAATCACTAGACGACCCCTAATCTTTTAATTTTATCTCACAAACATCCCCACATTTAGTTGTTATAATTAAAACACCCATATTTGATTCAAATTATATCAATTAATTTACATTATTATGATTTACCAAGCATTAAAACGATAATATTAACCATATTTAGAAGAAAGAAAACCCGATCTTTATTTTGACTAATTTTAAAGTGTGGAAAGGGTACCTAAATTGTATTAAAAAAAGAGTTATGGGGAAAAGTTGAAAATAAAAGTAAAAGAGAGAGGTAAGGAAGATAACAGAACAGTTTACATTATTTTTTTGGTGATAACAAACACAAGAAAGGAATAGAAGCTTCTTATTAGGGTAGCGGTATCAAGCAAGCTACATGTTTATTTTCTTGTTTTTTCAATATAGAAATTTGTATATCTTACAATTTATTTTATTTGGTCTATGCCATTATTTTTTTAATATCAAAAATATAAAAAACCTCATATGTCTAGAACATTCTTATTTTATCAAAAAAAAGCTTAATGTTGCAAAAGAAAAAAGAGTTATCAAAATCTCATCCAATTAAAAAGATTAATTTCATAAATGGTTATATAAATCTTTTTGTTATTATTATCTCGAATATACTGCGACTTCATCTATGACGGTCTAGAACATTCTTCAATTTAGAACTACGCGGCGTTTTTAGTGATCTCTTAGATATTAGACGTTGCGCCGTTTTCACTTTCAGATATGCGATATTATTATAAACTACATGTCGTTTTGGTGAACTCCACTGATCGTCGTCTTCTATTCTAATTCGATCCTCGGCGGAGAATACTCGACGAGCAAAATCCAGATCGGGAATCAAACTTTGAGAAGAAGAAAGAGAAACAAACATAAAAAAGAGAACTTCTAAAGATGAATTTAGGGTTCCTAGTTGGAGTTATCGGCGTTCTGATTCTCTCCCATGCCGCTTATTCAACAATCCAATGTATGTCAACTCTTCACAAATCCAGTTCCAATTGAGTCAGATCTACTTTGCTTTTTTTGAGATAGTATCTTGAATTGGGTTTCTCTCTTCTTTGTTTTGTTTCAGATAGAGGATTGTTGAAGATCATGGAGGAAGAGTTTTCTCGACCACCGATGAATGTGAGTTTATGATATAAAAAAGGTTTCTCTTTTCCTAAGTTGTATTTTGGAACTTTGTTAGCAGTGATTATGCTTTTTGATATATGTCTTTGTGATTTGATTTCTTAAGGTTATTTTGGAGCTGATCATTGGACTAGCTCTCTGTATGTGGGCTGCTTTGACTTTCCCTGGGAAATTTCTCTCGATCCATCCGGATTCTGATGAAAACAGGTTTGTGATCATGTTTCTCTTGGACTCTTTGTGTTCCATCAGTGTTGATAAATCTCAAATCATGTTATCTAGTGAGTGTTTTTGCTATTGGCTTTGGATGTTCTGTTTTAGAGATAGTTCCTAGAGTCTAACATTGATGCCTTAGTTTAAGGATGGATTTTTTTCTCTGTTCGTACTTTGTTTGAGTTTGGAATAGAGTTACCGTGTCTTATAGAGATATCTTATTGTTAGATTTGGTCCAGTTATTGATTTGAATCATGGGAGTTTGCAATGTCTAATGAATATGTTTGTGAAGGTTTGTTCATGATCATTTTGAGGAACTTTTTTGTTCTAGAGATGTTTCGAGGGTCTAGCTTTGATGTCTCTTTAGCTCTCTGTTGTGCATGAGTGTTTATCTATCTGAAACTTGGAAATTTGATAGTTAATATTTTCCCCATTGATTGAGAATGACCAATGACACATGTTTATGGCTAAGAAACTCGTCCTCTAGAGATGTTCTAGCTTTTCAACATTGCTGTTTCATTTACCAGTACTTTGTGTAGCTAAGGTTGTCTAAAATGCATGACATTCAAATTGGTCCAGTTACGGTTATGGGTTACAAGAACTTGAAGCTGTTCTACCTCTAACTCATTCAGTCAGTTTAGATTTGTTTCATTGGCTTTTTATTCACCCTATGGTTCCTTCTACATGTCACAGCCTCTCTTTCACCTACCTTCTTATACATTATGGTTCTTGTATTGGTTGGGAGTTCGTATATCTTTTGTTAACTGAATATTTCAAACTTTTACAGGGCGGTTTCTTTACCGGATAACTCTGAGTTCATGATATTTAACCACCGTGGCAGACTGTTCCCCCCGCAGGTCGACATGAAGTTTTAATTTTTTTTTTTTTTATCACACTGTTTAGTCAAACATTGAACTGTCTAATGCTATGAGTTGTATCCATTGAAATTCTACTCTCACTACTCTGCTTTTCATCAATTTTTGATTGTAGGAAAGAGTGTGTTTGGGTTTCTATTTGGAATCTTAAAATTAACAAATGCACAACAAAAAGGCATAGTATATTGTTGTCAAATACAATGCTTTTTTCTTATTCATTCCGGTTACCAATTTCTGATACAAGAGAAAAAAAAAAAGCATAATCGAACAGAACTGGTTTAGGTTCGCTTGGCACTGTTCTGGAAGGTCCAGCTCCAAATGTCGTGACGCTCAACGCCACGGCCCATGGAACCGGAAAACCCAGGGTACATTTTTTCAAGAAAAACCTTCGAGAGATCTAAATGGGCAACGATCAAAGGCTTCTTAGGTTTCTTGACGTTTTCTGGCGCGAGTGTGACCGTAACATCGGAGTTTCTGTACTCAATCCAAGCCTTGTACCTCTCTCCATTGCTCAGCTTGACCTCCTTAAACGAATAGAGTAGACTTTTCCCAATTCTTGTCTGAACCCAATAACCAGCTTTAGCAGCAACAATGGAAGAAACAGAGTTGATATTTATCCCGACATGGTTATCATTAATGTCTCCAAAACTCTTGTCCTGAAAAACGTCGAACTCGACAGCAAATATGTGGTTATTAGGGTTGCCATTGTTGGTTTTGTTGAAGATCCCGAGAAATCCAGCGGGTCCAGGACCGCTACTCTCAATGGAGGGGACGACAACGAAAGCGAGGCCGTGACCAGGGGCGGGTTTGACGCTAGTAGTAATGGAGAAAGTGAAAGAAGTTTCAAATGGATAAGGAGGAGAAGAAGAGTTTGAAGAAGGCTTGAAAGGGACAGGAGTGGACCAAAGACTTTGGCCGTGAGAGAATGGGTTTCCGTCTCGGGTCATGGAGAGAGCTCCGGAACGGCTGACGCCATCAGAAGCAGGACCAAGCTCAGCGTCTCCAAGGAAGACCAACTCTGAGGTTTTGAGGCTGAGGTTAACGGCGGAAGTGGTGTGAGCTAAGAGCACAGCAAGAAAACAGAGTTTATGAATCTGCTGCATTGTGTTTTGTGTTTTGTTGTTAACTCAAGTGAGAGTTTGAAAGACTGAAGTTGAAAACGTGGTTGATTTATAGAAGAAGAGTAAACTTAAGCTGACGTCACGTCACATGACGTCAAGTAAACACTTCAACCCTACAACTACAAGAACAAGATTTTCCTTATCGTTTCCATAAATGTGAACTCGACCAATAAAAAACAAAATCAGAGAGTGGTCACATCAGCACATGACATAAACGCCAAGTAAACGCGTGAAGACACTGTTGTGAATTCACTCATTGAATGTATGTATGAATGAATGAATGAATTTATAACAGAGTTTATATAATAGGTTACTCTGTCAGACGAAGGATAAGGAAAATATCTAGTGGCTCTTGAATTCTTTTTCTATAGATAACAATTTTTACACAACACAAAAGAGGGATATATGTTCAGAATAACGTTGGCTACGAGGGTTATGAGTTCTCAACAGTGTGAGGTGGAGATTTGTGGAACATTGCCAAAACTCAGGAATCTTGTTCGAGTTCCGACGATCGAGGCCATTCCCCGTTAAGGTTAAGGTAAATTATATTTCATCGAGGATACCGGTATTATGGTTACCCAACCGGTTCGATTGCATTTAATTCGGTCCAGTCATGATTCATTCTTTTCCATGTTTTTTTCATCCTAGCAGATAAAATTTGAGAAGTTATCCAAATTTCCGCAATATGTGTAATCAACTAATCATTGTGATGTTGTTAATTTTTTTTTTTTTTTGTCTTAAAACTCAATATTGATCATTCAATGATTTTGTTTATTATCTTTTTTATATGCATATAGGCCGTTGACTTTGCTTACGCTCGGACAGAAGAAGGCCTTTGACTTTGATCACGCTCCAGACTGCATATAGGCCGTTGACTTTGCTTACGCTCGGACAGCTTGTAAAATTTAAAGATGATCTCTCGTGCTTTTTGATTTTAATTATCTAAAAAATAAAACCAATTAAGACAAAACTCACATAATGTGATCTGACTTGGTCTTTATTCAATATTTAAAACTTGGTTGAGCTGTTTCAATAATCAGAATCTTTTATTAATCAATCACTAACAGAGATCGACATGCAAAAGTGTCCGTTCGAGGGTCTTCTCCAGTTCTAACTCATCAACAAGACTCGAACAAGAACAAACAATATACGTATATCTCATTACCATTACCACTCTCTCCATCTCTCGGAATCGTCCATGGATTCGGAATTGCAGCTATTAAGAGCCATTCGTCAAATAAAATATGTCTTAACTTGCCCACCCGGAGATGAGGATGAAGAATGGGCGAAGAAATGGAAGTTCATACCACTCATGATTCAAATAATCTCTCTGGTGAGGTCAATGGATTTGGATTCAGCAGAACCGGAGACGAAGCAGCTCATATCGCTCATTAAACAAACAATCTCCGTCGGCAACTCTATACCAGATTCAGCAGAACCGGAGTCGCAATTGGTATCGTTTGTGACTCGATCGATCCCTCTCATCGGTTCCATGGAGGACTCGTCGGATGAGCCGCCACAAGAGCTGACGTCACTCCTTTGTCAAATGTACTTGTTTTTAAAATCTATAGGCTTTTTTAGAAGAAGAAGAAGCGGCGGAGGATTCGGAGCTTTCATCACTCATTCTTCAGATCATCTCTTTCGCCCGTTCCACATTACATAAGAAGAAGAAGGAGAAGAAGTTATTACCGGAACCGGAACCGGACCCAAAGCAGCTATTACCACTCATACAGAATCTAATGTCTCTCACCGTCTATGACTGGAAAAGTACATTGCCGGATAAAATGAAGCCAAGGCTCGTATCAGCCATTATTAAAATAATCACTCTGCTCAACTCTACCAATTTCAATTTGGATTCGCTGCATAAGCAAGACCCGGAGCTGACACCACTCATCTCTCAGGCCATCTCACTCTTCAACTCTATGGATTTTGATTCCCTGCCTGAGCCGCTAAAGGTTCTCATATCATCCATTTTTCAACTATATATGCATTCCATCTCTTCTGATTCAGATTCAGATTCAGATTTGGAATATGCCCTGGAGGATTTGAATGTTATGTTACTCCTTGATGAAACACTGAAGTTGGAGCCGGAGCAGGAGCTCATATCACTCATCCTTCAAATAGTCTCTCGCGCCTTTTATACCTATCCGGGTTGGAATAAGCTTCTTTCTTTATGTCCTCAAGTACAACTAAGATTGGAACAAGGAACGTTTCATGTGATTGAGAGGACCACCAATTACAACAAGCTGTCGTGCCTCCCTCCACAGTGGGTAATTTTCAAGTTTGCTAGAGGAGGCGTACAAGCTTCCCATTTTCTCTGTGAGGGTTGCAATGGCAAGAACCATCAAGAATACAACAAGGCTCCTGTTGAGATCAAATACCCTCTTCATCCTAAACATTCTCTTCAGCTTGTTTCCTTTGAGGATAGGGAAACCAGGAGATTTCTTCCGCTTCTCACCTTGGACTTGAAGGATAACGAAAACAGGGCATGTTATTGCTGTAATGAGTTTCTCGAGCAGATATTTTATTACTGCTCCGCCTGCGATTTTGCTATTCGTTTTGCTTGTGTGCAAAAACCACGTGTCTTCTTCCCTATGGACTATCCCAAGTGGCACGAGCATACACTTGCTTTGTTCCCAAGTCAGGCTCCTTTCCTTGCAACCTTTGTGCCTTGACACATTCATCAAGCTGTCCTTTCTATATATGTCCTCCTTGTGACTTTGTGGTCCATCAAAGCTGTCTCAACTTACCACATGTCATTAGGATATCTCGCCATCCTCATCGTATCTCTTTCACCCATTCTTTTGACCAAGGAGATGATCTGTCTTGTGGTGTTTGTCGCAAAAGGATCAACAATGATTATGGGGGCTATTCTTGCGTCAAGGATGGTTGTTCTTATGCTGCTCATTCGAAATGTGCCACACAGAGCAATGTGTGGGATGGCATAGAACTTGAGGGAGTGCCTGAAGAAATTGAAGAAGAACTTGAACCATTTGAGACGATAAGTGATGGAGTCATAAAACATTTCAGCCATCAACTTCATCATTTGAGACTTGATGAGAACACGGAGAGAGAGTACGATGAGGATAAGCTATGTCAAGCATGTGTCATGCCAATCTATTTCGGTAACTTCTACTCTTGTATGCAATGTGAGTTTGTTCTACACGAAACATGTGCAAATCTTTCTTGCAAATTACATCACCCGATACATCCACATCTACTCACTCTAGTGGAAAGATATGAAGGTTTTATGGGAAATAGAGAAAACACATGTTCAGCTTGTCTTTGGGACGGCAAAACTGGTTTCTTCTATGAATGCGGTGAAGAAGGATGTTCTTTCCATCTACATGTGCAGTGCGCCACAGTTTCTGAGCCATTAGACCATGAAAGTCATATGCATCCTTTATTCTTAACATCCAAACCGGGAGAGCGAAGAATTTGTTCTGTTTGCAAAGAGACAGATTCAAGACGTTCATCCAGTTCCACAGATGAAACATTCAATTGCATTGAGTGTGACTTTGTTTTGTGTTTCAAATGTGCTACTTTACCTCAAAAGGTGAGGTATAAGTACGATAAGCATATGCTTACTCTTTCTTATGGGGAGGAGACAACTCAGACAAGTACCATGATGGTGTCTTGGTGTGAAGTCTGCGAGCAGACAATAAATCATAAGGAGCGGTTTTACACGTGTGATGAGTATTGTTGTGTCACACTACACGTTGAATGTATGCTAGGGAGGGACTTATACATGAAGCCTGGCTCAACGTGGAATATTAGCGACCAGTTTCGTCCGCTACATGTTCTACCCAACAATCAGCACATGTTTCGACCTATTTGTTACGATTGTAAGAAGCGGTGTCTACACAAATTAGTTTTTTTATTGGACCCTGAAATAGTATTTTGTTCCATATTCTGTTATCGGCAGATGGTACTGAATGAATAAGAGGGAATTTAAATTGAAGAAAAAAAAATCTAAAATCATCGCTGGTGCATCTCAGCAGCTTCAGGTGGTCCAGAAAATTTGTAACATGGAATGTTATGATTCGTGCTATTCCTGCTTACAGTGCTTAATTAAGACTTATGAGATAGAGATGATTTCTTTGTTGGGAACTCAAAAATTGGATGATGTTTAATAATTACTTATTTATATTTCGTAAGTTAAAAGTATAAAACTTCCCTAACTTGATTCTAAACAAGCATATAGTACTCACCACTTTTTAGGAGTGGTTTGAGTTATTTTGAACATAGGAACCGCAGAGAACAGCGGCTACGCGGGTTATGAGTTCTCAACAGTGTGAAGTGGAGATTTGTGGAACCTTGGCGAAACTCAGGAATCTTGTTCGAATTCCCACGATCGAGGCCATTCCCCGTTCAAGAGGTCAGAGTTAACTTCTTTCTTTTTCTTTTGGTTAATTTTATTTCATCGACGATTTTGGTTCTTATGGTTACCCAACCGGTCCGATTGCATTTGATTCGGTCCAGTTAAGATTCATTATTTTCTATGTTTTTATTTAAGTAGCCTGAAATAAAATTGAAAAGGATAAATACCGTTTTCCATATTATCATCCTAACCAATACATTTTGAGAAGTTATCCAAATTTCTGCAATATATGCAATCTAATTATGTTATGAGAGTTCTGTGCATAATGCTATGCCAGTATTTTAAAATTGATTGTACACTACGTAACCCAAACTCAAAACTGGGCATTCAATAATTTTGTTTTGTTTTCATGTGAAAGTTGCATAGGCCGAGCGAGAACCAAATAACTCGTATATATATAAATTGACCGTATATAGTATATATTAATGACCTCTTAATATTGACTGTTCAGGTTTCTAATTATCTAAAAAAATAAGACCAAGGCAAAGATCCACAAGCTAGAGAAAATATAAAATTCAAAATGAGTGAACAAATAGGACGGTGAGGAAGGCCTAGTAATTAATTAGAAAATCGGAGATTAATATAGAACTAGTTTTAGAGATTTATCTATATATATTTATAATATATCAAAATTGTAATGTATAAATAAAATTAGTTTGTGGTGCAGTGGTTTGCAGCTGCATCAAAATACTATAGTGCTTTAAAGAAAAAGTACAATAAAAAATAGGACAATTTTTGGGTTTACTCATAAGCTGAATCATTTGGTTCACTTCTCCTTATTTTAACCAAAAAATCTGACATATCATAATATATTTAAGAACATATTTATTCATCTCCTTATAAAATAAGGAAACAAAATCTGTATACATTATTATAAAATTAAAAACTTAAACCGTTTATTTATAAACTCAAACGGATATATAATTTCATTCTAATTGTAAAATCTAAACCCTAACCATCTCATTTGTAAACCCAAACTGACATATATTTTCATTCTAATTATAAAATCTAAACCGTAATCATCTCATTGTAAACCCAAACCGACATATAATTTCGTTCTAGTTGTAAAATCTAAACTCTAACCATCTCATTTGTAAACCCAAACCGACATATAATTTCGTTTTAATTGTAAAATCTAAACTCTAACCACTTCATTTGTAAACCCAAACCGACATATGATTTCGTTTTAATTGTAAAATCTAAACCCTAACCACTTCATTTGTAAACCCAAACCGACATATAATTTTGTTTGAATTGTAAAATCTAAACTCTCATCATCTTATTTGTAAACCCAAACCGATAAATTATTTCATTCTAATTGTAAAATCTAAACTAAGTCAATATTTAACTTTCCTTAAACAAAATTATACAGAATTTGTTTTCTTAATATGTATTGTTTTTTAATTTAATTTTGATTTTTTTTTAAAAACAAAATAATGTATAAAAGATTCTGATTGGTTGATTAGAAAGAAGTGGACAAGAAGGTTTAAAGTTTAAATATTTTTCTAAAAAATATCAGTAGTCACAAAAGTATATTCTAAATTTTTACATAAAAATTCGAAAATAAATAATACTCCATCTATTTCATAATATAGGATGTTTAGAAACATATTTTTGTTTTATAATATAAGATATATATAAATATATATATATATATATATATATGAACAAAAAATATTTACAATTTTATATACAATTTTTAGTTTAATTTTATATTTTATATTATGTAGTCTTGTTTATAATTGGTTAAACTTTTTAAAAATAATTATTTTTTAATATACATGTTTTAACTCAAATATCCTATATTTTAAAATGAAGGAAGTAATATACTCTCTAAATCAATAGTTGACGTTATATTTTGCACATGCTGGCTGCATCTGTCACATATAAATCATAACTTGTTAAATATTTAAAATTGTTGAGAAATTCACTTAATATAATACTAATTTAGTTTAATACTCTATGAATTTCAATTTCAGTTATGGTTTAAAGTTTATTTCATACATATTTTTGTAAAAAAACATTATATATATATATTTTCTGTTTTATTCTTTATTAATTAAAATATTTCTTTTCTATTTAATTCACTTCATAAATTATATTATTGATCAAAATACATCATAACAGTGAGAATAAAACTATAAATTATGTCAAAAGTATATGTAATGGAAAATTTAAAACGACACAAACAAAATTCTAAATTCTGAAAATCCAATAACTAGTAATTAAATCCTTTATACTATTTATGTCGTATAAAGGAGCTTCGAGATATCCTTCCTATATATAGACATACAAAGTTACTTTTACTCTTCTACTTTCCTATTATGCTTTTGAAACGATTAGGAAGACACTGATTTGTGTGATTATTGTCCTTGTTTGTTCATTAATTCGATGTTTTTTTTTCTTTTACAGGAGATATCTTGCTATTTGGATATGGAGCTTGGGAAAACATTTTGCTGATGGTGGGATACATGTTATAGGTGATGAACCCGTGGCCAAGTGTTGATGCCCACAATGGGGTCTTGCTGATCAGATTTAAGTTTGGGAGGAATTAGTAGTTGAAACAATTAGGAAGAAACTGGTTTGGCTCTTGCGTTTAATCTGTGTGCTCGCTGCTGGTGCATAGGTAAAAGACTCTTAGAAGTCTCTTTTTTAAAATGACAGAGAAAGAAACTTTACTGGATCTTATGTATTTTGTTTGATGCAGTACAGGATGGGACTTTGAGGGTTTTTTGAATGGCCTAGCATGAAAACGTTGCTTAATGAGTCTCAAGCACATTCATCAGTCAAAAGCCTAACTTCCAGGTCTGCTTTCTCCTATCAAATGAAGTTCTTTACATTGATGTATGCAAACACTGGTAAACTTATATTATGGCAGGCAAGCTTTAAATTCTTCTTTTTGGTCACTGCTAACAACTGAGGATTGATTTATGTTTGTTTTGTATAACGTGGTGGGAGTATTACATCATACGATACAAAATCATGGAAACGAAAAGACTCAAAGCCTACAAAAAACAACTCAGTTTTACGAGCAAGTAAAGGTATGCATTTTTCATTTGAAGATTCATAAAACACAAAAAACTCAAAACTGATTCTTGATTGATGGTTTTCTAATTTCATGTGTTGATTGTCTCACTGATTGCAGGGAGATCATCATAACGACTAGAGACCATGTGCAACTTCCATGAAACCTAATGCGTTCTGTGATTTAGTGCAGATCTCGACAGCTCCAGCTTTGCCTGCACCACATCTGCTAGAATATTCAGGTAAATACCCTTCATCTGGGAGTATCAAGACTTTATAACACACTCCTAGTCATAGCTTAAAGAAATTGTTCAATTATGTTGATGGTTTTGATTGCAGGTCTGAATGATGAGTACTGAAGAATCGTTTTTTGTTGGAGCGTTGTCGATTTTAGATTGATTTAAAGTGGTCTGATGATGAATCCATTGCACCTTGGCCAAAAAAACCAGTTACAATTATCTCAAGCCAAAGGCAATCATCAGAAAAGTGTGAAAAGGTAGGTCATACTCATAGGTGACATTCTTAACAACCATTCTGAATTCTGATACCAAAATGTGGTCTCACATTCCTTTCCTGTAATAGGTGTTTTGCATGTGTTGATTGTCTCACTAACTGCAGGGATACGAGTATTGCTCTGACCTGCTTCAAGATCCTTCATTTGAATTCACTCACGACTCCCGCCAATGCCTTGAATGAGTATATTCCCTCGAATCACTTTCATTTTTAATTTGAATCAGAATCTTTGACCAATTTGTTTATGCTGATTTGGTGCCTCTCTTTGCAGATGCTTGACTACAATGTACGCGGTGGTGAGAGGGAGCCTCTTCAGACATTTCATCCGAACTTGATCAACTCACATCAAACACTTGTGTGTTCTGTTTTTTTTTCTGCAGGCAAGCTCAATCGTGGTCTCTTCATGGTTGATAGCTACAAGCTGTTGAAGCAAGGTCAAGACTTGGCCAATAAAGAGACTTTAATTTTGTGTGCTCTCAGGTGGTGCATTTAATGGGTGATTCCCGTTTTTACTCTCTCTTTGTCTAACTCTCTCTCTCTCTTTCTCTTTCATCTCAATGCTCGCTTTATCTATGGGCATTGCAGCTTCAAGCTTATTTTCTCGTGTTTGATGACATCATGGACAAGTCTGTCACATGTCGTGGTTAGCCTTGTTCGTTCAGACAGGCAAAGGTTGGTATGATTGCTATTAAGTAAACAAATTATGTAGGTCAATGTTTTTTTTTTTTTTTTCCCGAAGTGCTGCGTGTGGGGGTTATCACGGGTCCAATAACTCCGTTGATCCCTTATGTTTTTGCTAAAACGAACCGTAACTATATCAAACCGAAAAAATGGAAAGAAGGAAACAAGAGAACGGCTGTGATTGCAAAAAAGGAAAATTATTATGGCTGACTAGTCACCTTGTTCTAGTTTTTTATATGTCATAATTGTTCAACACAACTTGGTTATGACTTATGACTGAACTTTTTCTCTTTGGTTTAATATTTCAGGTGCATCCATCTGAATGTAGCTACTAGATATCAGGAACGATAAGCTTCAATGGTTTCTGGATGATGTGAAGGCCCCATAGAGCTCATTCCCATTACAAAGGTAATTCCGATTAAAATAATATTGTGAAATAATCTGAACACTTGGATGTTGCAAAGGGAGGTCCTGAACACGCTTGTAGCTAATAGTGCAGGATAAGAAGTCAAATAGTGATGTATCTTCTTGGTGACTCATAGTAAGAATTGTCTGTGCATAAGAGTTAAATGTTTCTCAGTTCTCACTTAAAATCTTAAACTCTGGCTGTATATTGAGAGCATAACTGTTAGAATCCCAGCTTAGCTGTTGTAAGCCTGATCATGTTGGTTCTCTTATTAAGGTTTGTATTAAGAGTTATTATGGCTCTTACCTAATGGACCATTTGATCTCTGCATTAGGTGTATCGTGTCAGATGCTTCTCATGAGAACCGGTCAATTTATAATAGTGTATAACTCGTATATACTATAAATTGACCGGTTATATAATATATATATGACCTTAAGTCTTAAACATGGAACTGTTCAGGTTTCTAATTTTTAAATCCTTTGTTGACTTTGTTTACGCTTGTGAAATTAAAGAGTTTACGCTTGTAAAATTAAAGATGATCTCGTGCTCTTGATTTTAATAATCTAAAAAAATAAGACCAAGACAAAAGATCCACAAGTTACGGGGCAGAAAATATAGAACTCAAAAAATGCGTGTGAACAAATAATATAAGGAGAGCATCAAGTTTAGTAATATAAAAAAGTAAGGCATACAGTAGAGTCATACTCAAACTCTCTCTCGAAACACTCACTAGTCACTGCGTATATTACTCACGATTCACGTTATGGACCTAACCTAGTGGCTTTTTTGAGGAGAACAAAAAAAAAAAACAGTCGTAACAAAAGGAGGGGGCTTCCATTAACAGGTCCTCTGAACTAAAACTAGTCATCAACAAGACTCGTAACAAACAATATATATATATATATATAGAGATATCTCAATACCACTCTCATTACTCTCAATATCTTTCGGCGGGCTCCATGGAATCAGAATCGTCCATAGATTCGGAATCCTCGGAATCGTCTATGTTTTTGGAATCTTCAATGGATTCTGAATCGGAGCTATTAACTGCAATTTCTCAAGTGAAATCTGTCTTTCTTTGCTCCGCCGGGGATGAGGACGACGAGGAATCAGAGAACAAATCCAAGTGTATACCACTCATGATTCAAATCATCTCTCTGGTGAGCTCAATGGATTTGGATTCGCACCCAGAGCCGTCGGAGCTCACATCACTTATTAAGCAAACAATCTCCGTCGCCAAATCAGAGCCGGACTCGCAAGTGGTATCGCTTGTGACTCGAGCGATCCCTCTCATCGGTTCCGCCGCCGAGTCTGAGCCAGAGCTGACGTCACTCCTTGGGAAATTGTACTCGTATTTACAATCCGAGGGTTTCGAAACGGATTCGGAGCTTTCATCACTCATTATTGAGATCATCTCTTTGACCCCGTCGGAACCGGACCTTCCGGAACCGGAATCGCAGCAGCTATTAACACTACTCATTCAGAATCTAATGCCTCTCTCCCTCTATGACTCGACGAATCTACTTTCAGGTAAAATGATGTCCAGGTTCGTAACCGCCATTATCAAAATCATCACTCTTGTCAACAACTCTACCACCTTGGATTCGCTGCATAAGCAGGCCCCGGAGCTGACGTCACTCATCTCTCAGGCTATCTCACTCTTCAACTCTATGGATTTGGATTCCCAGACTGATCCGCTGAAGGAGCTCATATCATACATTTCTCAACTTTATTCGTATTCCATCTCCATCGACTCTTCCGATTCAGATTCAGAATTCGACCATGCCCTGGAGGCTTTGGATGTTATGTTAATCCTTGATGCAATACTGAATTTGGAGCCGGAGCAGGAGCTCATATCACTCATCCTTCAAATAGCTTCCTTTGCCTTCTCTGCGCATATGCATTGGGATAAGCTTCAATCTTTATGCCCTCAAGTACAACTAAGATTGCAGCAAGGAAAGTTTCATGTGACTCCTGAACAAGTCCAGAAGAGTACCACCAATAAGAACAAGCTGGCTTGCCTCCCTTCACGCTGGGTGATTTTCATGTTTACTGGAGGCGGCGTAGACGCTTCCCATTTTCTCTGTTCCGGTTGCAATGGCATGAACCATCAAGAAGAATATAACAAGGCTCCTGTTGAGATTAAACACTCTCTTCATCCTAAACACTCTCTTCAGCTTGTCTCCTTGGAGGATGGCGGAACCAGGACATGCTATTGCTGTAGTGAATATCTCGAGCAGGTATTTTACTACTGCTCCGCCTGCGATTTTGCTATTGGTTTTGCTTGTGTGCATAAACCACATGTCTTCCCTATGGACCATCCCAAGTGGCACGGGCATACACTTGCTCTGTTCCCAAGTCAGGCTTCCTTTCCTTGCAACCTCTGTGCCTTGACACATTCAAGCTGTCCTTTCTATATATGTCCCCCTTGTGACTTTGTCGTCCATCAAAGCTGTCTCAACTTACCACATCTCATTAGGATATCTCGCCATCCTCATCGTATCTCTTTCACCCATTCTTTTGACCAAGGAGATTGGTCTTGTGGTGTTTGTCGCAGAAAGATTGATAATGATTACGGGGGCTATTCTTGCGTTAAGGATGGTTGTTCTTATGCGGCTCATTCGAAATGTGCCACACAGAGCAATGTGTGGGATGGCATAGAACTTGAGGGAGTGCCTGAAGAAATTGAAGAAGAACTTGAACCATTTGAGACGATAAGTGATGGAGTCATAAAACATTTCAGCCATCAGCATCATCATTTGAGACTTGATGAGAACACGGATAGAGAGTACGATGAGGATAAGCTATGTCAAGCATGTGTCATGCCAATCTATTTTGGTAACTTCTACTCTTGTATGCAATGTGAGTTTATTCTACACGAAGCATGTGCAAATCTTTCTCGCAAGTTACATCACCCGATACATCCACATCTACTCACTCTAATGGGAAGATATGAAGGTGTTATGGGAAATAGAGAAAATAACTGTTCAGCTTGTCCTTGGGAGTGCAAAACTGGTTTCTTCTATGAATGCGGTGAAGAAGAATGTTCTTTCCGGCTACATGTGCAGTGTGCCACAGTTTCTGAGCCATTAGACCACGAAAGTCATATGCATCCTCTGTTCTTAACATCCAAACCGGGAGAGCGAAGAATTTGTTCGGTTTGCAAAGAGACTAAGTCAAGACGTTCTTTTGCTTCCACAGATGAAACATTCAATTGCATTGAGTGTGACTTTGTTTTGTGTTTCAAATGTGCTACTTTGCCTCAAAAGCTGAGGTATAAGTATGATAAGCATATGCTCACTCTTTCTTATGGGGAGGAGAAAACTCAGACAAGTACCATGATGTCTTGGTGTGAAGTCTGCGAGCTGGCAATAAATCATAAGGAACGGTTTTACACGTGTGATGAGTATTGTTGTGTCACACTACACGTTGAATGTATGCTTGGGAGGGACTTATACATGAAACCCGGTTCATCGTGGAATAATGACGGCGCTGTTCGTATGATACATCTTCTACCCAACAATCATCACATGTCTCGACCTATTTGTTTCATTTGTAAGAAGCGGTGTCCACACAAATTAGTTTTCTTTATGGACCCTGAAATAGTGTTTTGTTCCACATTATGTTATCATGAGTTGTTAGATTTTTAGATTACTGAATGAATAAGAGGGGGTTTTAATTTGAAGAAAAAAACACTAAAATCATCTCAAATCATTAGTTTAATAACCATGGCTGCAGGAGGACCTCTGGTGCATCTCATCAACAGCTTATTCTTGTGCTTTGCGTCAGTGGTGATTCTTGAACGGATTTTGTTTGAATAAATCTTTCATCTTTATCCGCATTTTCTATTGAAACCTCTGGCATCGACAACTGAGATCCAGGTTCACTGTTTTGAGACTTTCACACAAGATTGAAGACAATCAGATGAGTTGATACAATAACAATGTCGATCGGAAGCTAGAATAATTTTATTATCACAAAGTTAAACATAAGTAACTATGTATATATGCTTGGATCCAGCCTTCTTAAAACTGATCCAGATATCTAAATCATTGCAACATTCAGAGAACCCTCTCTCTCTCTCTGTTACAAGGAAATAAATCAGACGGTTGATCTGTATTCAAAACTTGTTCCTGGTTGTTCAGTGGAAGGGAAAGCCTCTAAGCCAGTAACCATGGCTGCCGGAGGGCCACGGCGACACCTCTGGTGCATCTCATCAACAGTTTCAGGTGGTCCAGAGAAGAGTGCTTCCACTGAACCGTCCCTACGATTCCTGACCCATCCCTTTAACCCGAGCTGCTCAGCGTTCTCAACAGTCCAGTTCCTGTAGCACACTCCCTGTACTCTACCCTTTATCACCATCCTCACCTGCACCAACAATTTAGACATCTTCAAACCATATTATCAGAGAACTAAGAAGCATGTTACAAACCGATGGTTAAATCAAATTGTGGAATATTCAGTAGATATCTAATCCAACCAGCATCATGTTCATATTATGGTGATTCAGAGAACTCCAAAAGTTGTTAAAACAAACAGGATAAAAGAAAAATAGACTTGATACTACTGCCAAACCAGCATAAAGATACCAATGAACCTCAGATCTCTAGTCCTCTACCGATAAACTAATCAGAAACCGAAGAACTTCCATTACGAAAATCAAAATGCAGATGGATTTCAGTATTAGAATTGCATCTCACTCAACCTTTTGATGGACTCACAGACTCCTCAAGTCGGAAACTTCAACTCGCCAACATATGAGACAAACAAAGAGTCTAGATTCTAGAAGCTGAACAAAGCATCATAGTTTTATTTTACAGCATAAAATCTCAGTACCACGATTTTGATAAATTAATGAGAAACAACAACAAGTCAACAACAACAACCCATTCTATAGAGAGACTCATAAGGAAACCTCACGCTATGAAATAAATTCATATGGTTGATTTACAGAGTCAAACAAAGCAAAACCATCATCAAATCAACATTGAAACAAAACCCCATTAAGAGGAAAAGCCTAATTTCAACAGGAAACAGAATTGGCTCTCAATTTACCCTAAAATACCATTAAAAATCTAAACTTTAGTCAAAATTCCCACGAATTTTAAGAAAAGAAATACCGTTTTAGAAGAATCGGATTGGTGGGGAGACCCAGATTCAGCCTGAGAGGCCATGGAAGACACAGGAGCAGATGAGCGAAGCCAAAGCAGGGGACGAGGAAGACGATGAGCGGTAGAGAACAGAGGAAGAGTAAGAAAAGGAGGTGGTATCCTATGGTTAGCGTGAATGAAGAGGCTACGAGGATTATGAGATCTACTAAACCGTGAAGTAGAGATTTGTGAAACCTTGCCGAAACTCAGGAATCTTGTTCTAGTTCCGACAACAATTGATGCCATTCTCCGTTAAAGAAACTTTCTCGTGTTTCATTCTTCAGAGTGTTTCTCGTTATTTTCCTTAACAAACGATCCCGGTTCTGTTTAACTAACCGGTTCGATTGTATCTGGTTCGGTCTGATCAAGATTATTTCCCAAATATTCATTTCTTTTAACATTAACTAGTGGTAAGTTTCAAACTCTGTAGAACATTATGGAGTATTCAGTAAATCTCTCAAATCTTCCATAAGAATGAGCCCAGTGAAACCAATCTTAAACGCTGGCCCATTTAAGCTCAATTCTTTTTCTATCTTTTTTTTTGCTTCCCTTCGTTTTCTTAAATGCTGGTCAAGTACAAAGTAGTGTTGAAATTGTGAATAGATTCAAATGAAAACAGAGAAATTTATTGTAATTCCAAACACGTATTTTCAACATGTAGAACAGTAGAAGTACTGTTATAGGAATTTGAAACTGGAAAGCTTAAATGGACTTATCTTATTGATCATATATATAAAATCAAGTCAGCCCTTGTAAGATCAAGTCAGCTTAGTAATTTAATAAGCTTAAGTTCAAAGCGATTGAAAATCAAATTGACAAATAATTAATGCAAATGGAATGGTCAAATTATTTTCCACTTTTTTTTTTTTTTTTTTTGATTAAATTAGTCAAAAGTCAAATTAACGTTTTCATGGGAGACTTGGACTAAATAATAATTAGTGGCTTCCTTGTATATATATAGATCAGGACTCTTCTTCTCATCCCCTTCAACTAAAAACGAGGAACGAACGACTCGACGGAGTAAAACGAAACGAAACAAGGTGGAAACATGGTTGCACGTGTGGCTGCATGCGCGACTTTAACCAAACTTTGACAAGTCAGAATTTACTCATAATATTCAAATTGTTTTATTACAAGTTGTTATATATTTTTATTTTAAATGAGTTTGACATGGTTATTATACTTATATCAGACTGGGTTTGAAATTTGTTTTAATTTAACCCAAATTTTCTTTAGAGAGTTATTAATTTCGGCTTCGATCGTTAAGTTTCCATAATTCTAGAAATGAATACTTAAGAGTTACGTGAACCATCATCATGCATGCATATATTAATTGATATTAACCAGTAAATATAAATATTACATGGTTAGCCTGTAGCTCTGTTTCTTAATTTTCTTTTGTTAAGTTAGGATCAATTTTACATATAGTTTATTGGAAAATCAAAGAATAAAAAACATTTATATATCATTTAGATTATGGGTGTGAATGGTAACTGTGGTCAGGGCGACCAAATCCATCTGCGGTCTAGACCGCTCTATTTTTAGGGCGGACTACACACCGCTGCGAATCAATTCTATTTGTATGTAAAAGTGGTCCGCAGTTGGTCCGTAGCGGTCTTGTCTCTGCTTTATTTGAACCGCAGTGATGCGGACTACATTTGCTGAATGGTAAATAAAAAGTGGTCTACTCCGCAGATGAATTTGTCCGTCCCAACCGCTGCAACCATTCACACCCTATATGACATTCAAAGAAAAAAAACATATGAGAGAAGATATGGGAAAGGAATATATAAAATTTTGTCTACACTCACATGTAGCGAGTTTTTTTTTTTTTTTGTTCTATTTTTCATGGAACACAACACAACTAAATTAAACATAAGAAGAAGTAGACCTTTCTATTTTTGTGATCAACATTTCCAGCCTGTACTTGTGGGGGAGACTCGTGCCGTGCAATCCAATCCGAGACACAAAAAAATATAAATTGCCATGTGGGCCTGACGTGGACCGATCCCACTAAATTATAACATATCAACATATTATTAATCATCACCCATCATTTTGATGACCATGATTCATGCTTCTTATGCACATACAACTTGATCATCCCTTACTAAAAAAATCTCACAAGTCAATCATAACCCCCACATGTATCATCTTTATCACTGTAGATTTTTTCACAAGAAACATCTTTGTTATGAGGATATGGCAAGAAAACAAAATAACTTTTTCACCTATTAGTAAAAAGTATGTAAATAATGGTAACTGCAAGTAAAAATAAAAAAGAGGTGAACAAATGTTACGTCACATTCAAAGCTGAGTCAGAAACTCGTTGGCAATTTGTCAAGTTCATGGTTCTTGCCACTTCATTCTACCCTTTCTTTAATGTTGCTGACGGATCTTCTTTTCCAAAAATTTCTAATAATAGTTTTATAATCCATTTTTATAAGTGCTGGATTAGGTTTTCGCATCAGCAAATGATTTGGATGCAATTTAAATATACATATGTTCATATGTTATTTTCCTTTGGTGGAGCTCACATTGAATTATTGTTTTCATATTGACCTTGTGGATAGAAATATTCGAGTTTTCGTTTTTGTATACAATTATTATAAATCTTGAGGGGATCATGTATCTCTATCTATATATATATGTTAGTACGTTCAATCTTATGTAGTAGTATTAGATAATGGTGGAATATTCCTATATGCATATAGCTTTCTGGTTTAATTAATTTGCCCTTAAAATCAATATCACATTGTCTTTTTGCGATTTGTTGCGTGTGACAGAGACAAGGGAACATTTTTATATTGTTTATAAGATGTACGAATATTTAATTAAAACAATAGCTAAGTGTATACATACATACACTATCTATAAGAAACAAAATTTATACGAATTTAGTAATAATATAAATTGGAGGCAAGAATACAAATGTTTTTGCTGATGTATGAAGCGGCATGAACCTTCTTCTTATCTTAAAAATCATTATTGGTGTTTTAAAAAAACTTATAAGAACAAAAATACATATATCCGAATCACACACGTAAACGTGATCATACGTCGTCGGTCCGTCCAAATAACTACCCACTCTTAAAGTCTTTAAGTATGTGGCTGTTTACCATCGTTTGATAGAAAAATGAAACCAGGTCGGAGTCCCTTTTGTTCTTTTAGTTACAAACACTTTCAAATTAACCGTAAACCGACCTGTAAGTTTAAAAAATAAACTAATTCATATGACAGTTGGTAATTTTCATATTTAATACTTTGGTGTTTGATCATGACTACCTCTAATTAACTAAATGATACTCGTATATTGTATTAGAATTAGATTTGAGGAATTAATTAATGAGTAAAAAAAAAGGGTTAGGATTAGCTTAATCTGCCCCCACTAACTTTGTATCATGAGTGTGAAAGGAACCAACAATTTTATCTACGAAGGCAACAATAACATTTTCATTGGTTTCTACTTCATTAATTATAATCATTAATCTGATTAGATCTTTTCTTGGCCAGACAAACGCTTGAAGTTTCAAGATCATTCTCGAAGGACAATTGTTTAGCAGTTAACAATAACAAAAAAAAATATTATATAAACCAATGAGCTAAATCCATAAATTGAATAATTTATTGTTTTTACTATATATCACAACTCGTATATGCATTAGAAGGTTCGAGAATATTACAAATTTAGTGACGATGTTCTATGACAAATACATACGAGTAACGACATACAAAATTATGTTGGATGGTTCAATTTATAGCAAACTAAAACAAGAAAAATGTTTGCACTTACGATCCAAACATTTATATTTTACGGCAATTGTAGATTTATTATTATGCTTTGATAAGAAAAAAACACTCATTTCTTTATGGATCAGTGACGATTCTACAACAAGTATTGTATACTACGAACATAAGTTATTGTTGTGTTATTTTTTTTATCATTATCGTCATCATCAGAGTCACACCTACCTAGGAACACGTACAGATTTGCTCTCCAGTAAAGTTACACTATTGGTTTAAAACAACTAATAGATTGTCATGAAAACACTCATTTGATCTTTAGTAAACAAACAAACAAAAAGAAACCAGTCATTTGAATATGAAATAGTTAGCTATTAAATCACTATCCCCGTATATAAATGTATCTATTGGAGGATGCTAAAAGTTATTTTGTCCCTTGGCAATTCTAAACCACTCACAAATTTTGATGATCATGCCCGATGACGACAGTTTTAACTTTAGCATAACTTTTTTCCTGATACAATAAAGCTAACTTAATACATCCAACCATTTGATCAACAAATCATTAAAATTCAAAATTCATAACTTCGTTCGTACCTAACATCCATAAATAAACGTCTCCATCGACTCTTCTTTTTGGCCTTATTTAAACCAATGAGTCAAAATATTGTTTCCAATTAATACAGTCAATATACACATATTAGTAGTCTTATAGTATAACATTCTATGCAAGTTGTATATGTGTTTATGATGTGTTAACCATTAGTGTTACCCTTTATGGTAAACGAAAAGCTATTATGACCCTCAGAAGTAGAAACTTTTGGAAACAACAAAAGATGATTTTACATGCAAAAGATAAACTAAGACGAATTCTCAATGTTCGGCTTCTTCTTCTTCTATAATACAATAGTTATTAATAAATGAAAGACTAACCAAATATTTTGTTTTAAAGAAATAGACAAAAACTCAATTGCTGTCCTTCGCCTTTCCTTTGGTATGGATGGACCAGAGACGTTCTTGCTATATACGTCACTCGAGATGTGAATTTTGTTAAACTCACATTCGGAAAAATATCTAGGCGCACCTATCGAGAAGATTAAAGAGGCGGCACAACAAATATTTGTTTGGTTCATACATAATATTTGATCTACCAGTCGGTTGATTAATAAATGTTGGGGAAGAAGACTCGAGAGAGATCTGAAGGCTAGTATGAATTGGATTGTCATTTTTATGCATAATATTAAATGTTGCGTTATAACTTAGACCCCCCATCCGACCCAAAGACTAGTATGAATTGGATTGTTCTTCTCCGTGTTGTGATGATTGACTTGAAATACGATGCTGTATGACTTAGTGTTAGTCGGTTTGTTTTACGTACGTACTGAACTACTGATATTCGATTATATGTACTACTTTTGAGAGTTTCCTTACACTGTTACACATCTGAACTCTTGGAACGAAACACATATGAGAGTTTATAGTATATATTTTATTATGATCACTTGAAAATTACATAGCACAAAAAAAGTTAATAAAACAGAGAAGATATTATGATTATCAATCTTACGATACAAAATTATGTCTATATATAAAAGAAATAAACCAACCAACCAATCCACGCCTCTCAAAAACCAGTTCTAACCGGCCAATCCAGCCGGTTTAGATTACCGGACTCGGAAGTTTCCGTGTTTTTTTCGTAGTTTACAATTTTGTCATATCTACCATTTTCTGCCTATATTTTTTAGTTATTTACATCGTCTTCCCCACTGTTTTATTTTTACTCACATAACAGAACACCCATTTGGATTCTCATCACTAAACAATTCAGGCGCCCGCATGTGACCATAAGGATCTGCGTAACCTTGGTAGTTCATATACGGTGGCGGTGGTGCTTCTTGTCCATACCCTTGACCGTAACCTTGATTCCCATACGATTCGTGTACGTATCCTTGGTTCGTATATGGTTCTTGTACATACGATTGAGACGATTGGCCTTGCATCATGTAATGCTGTTGTTGTTGACCGTATACTTGTCTTCCTGGCGGATAGTAATACATCGGCTGTGGAGAATAACCGTAGCCGTTATACTCAGATTTCTTCACATCCACCATAGCACCACCGTCTCCTCCTCCGACTGCAACTTCTTTCTTCTTTTCACCGCCACCGTCGACTTTCTTTTCTCCAACATCTTTAATCTCTTTCTTTTCACCAGCACCTTTATCCTTCTTCTCTCCGCTGGCTGGAGCTGCCACGGGTGGTGCTCCGTCGTCCTTTTTCGTCGGAACAACTTCAACCGTGCGTTTAAGCTTCTCGTTAAGATAAGGAGTAAGCTGTTTCACGTCAATGATCCCCTTAACAATAACCAAATCCTTGGCGCTATCGATAGAGACTGAATTAACCCCTGTTAATAAAAAAAATTCAAACATTAATTAATTAAATCAATATGGAACTAAATTAATTGAAAAATTAAACTAAGAGATTAGGCTACCCACTTCATAGCGAAACGTATGATATATTTTCAGTAAAATAATAAAGAAGCTACCAAATAGGTAGTTGAGTACAACCTAATATTTAAATTTTTTTTGTTTGCTTTCGTTATCTTCTTCAGTCACCAACCGGATCAATTTGTTTATTAATACTCCTATTTTAACTAGTGAAAGAACGTTTCTCAAATTGGGGATTAAAAAAAGGATCATAAAAAAAAAAAAAAAGTACCTTTAATTTTGTTGACAATTCTTTTGATTTTGTGTTCGCAACCTTCACAATGTAACTTGGTCTTCAAAACCACAGTACTCTGTAAACAACACATCAGAGGAAATTTACATTAGAAAACAATTAAATTTAACTAAATAAATTAGAGGAATCAAAATTTATTAATATAAGAAAAAAAGAAAAAGTCATCAAAATATATATTTGGATATGAACGAGTGTAAATACCGTAAAGTTTGGAAGTGGACACACACACGTTACAGACCACATAACAAAAAGGCACTTATGACGTATGTAACTTAGAATATACACTTTTTATTATATAGTTTTCGCTTATGTGATTAATAATTTTTTTAAAAATTAATTAAGAAAGAGAGATAATAGTAGAAGTAATTACCTCTTTTGGTGGTGGTGGTGGAGGAGAAGCTTTCTTGTCTCCTTCCTCTTTCTTCTTCTCTTCCTTTTTCTCCTCCACGGCAGGTTTCTTCTCTGCCGGTTTCTCTTCCGCCGGAAGCTTCTTCTCACCGCCTGAAGGAGGAAGAGGAGGAGGAGTCTCTTTCTTAGGCGGCGCTACAGTAGAGACAAGTTCGACTGGTCTCTTGATTTTGTCGGCAACTTTATCACGAACTGCAACTGGATCTACGTTTCCGACCACCGTCAATTTGTTACCCTTATAATCAATCTCCACATCTTTCACACCTAAAAAAAATTAGAAAGAGAGAGAGAGAGAATTCGCGGTTAGGGTTTTATAAATTCGAAAATCAAAATCAAAATTGGGGAATTTGATTGTTTAAATTAATTAATTATACCTTTGATATGTTTTAAAAGACGTTTGATTTTCTTGCCGCAACCTTCGCAATGCATATCAAGCTTCATAACGACGGTGGTGGTCATCGCACCACCATCGGCGGCGGTAGGTTTCTTCTCTGCTTGAGGAGGTTTCGTCGCCGTTTTTTCCTGTTTCTGCAAAAAGTCGTTAAGAGAAATTGAAATCAATCACGTCGTTAAATAGAGAGAGAGAGAGAGATTAATCGAGATCGAAGAAGAAGAGGATGAAGTGACTAACCTCACCCATGGATGGAAGTAAAGTAGTAGAAGACTGGTAGAGAATGAATCAGATAAGTTTCCTTTTTGAATATACGAAACTCTGGGAAAAAAAGCACAGAGAGAGAGATAGAATTTGTTCTGGTTTGAAGAATAATGAAAAAGGGAAAGATGTTGAATTATTTATACAACTCTTTTTTTTTTTTTTTTTTTTTTTTAAAATGTGTGTGTGTGTATGATGGATGGTGATGATATAAAATTTGCAATGTAGTACTACTATATATCACATAGTGTATATACGGAAAAAAAAACGCACGAGGTCAGGATTAGTACGCTGGTTTATGCCGTCGAATTGGACCCTCATCATTAAAAGGGCCCATTTACTACGATAAGGATAAACGACGGCCTTTTTTGTTTATTATTTTATTTGCACCTAATTAATGACGGCGTGTAAAATTGTAACCGGATCTCTGGTACGGCCCATTGGATTTGACTTTAAAAGGTGTTCGAGTTATTTAATAAGCACGGTAAGGAGATACAAAAAAAACATTTAATTTAAAATTGAAATGACTTTTGAGTAGATCATGTAATTTCAGTAATTGTATTGAATGATTTTTGATTAACATAAGTACCTTTTATAATTAGGGATATACTATACTAAACCAGAAAAACAACTAACAAGCAATGCATTTTTATATACACTAAGTCTACACCCTACTACTACAGTAGGATGTTGAATATGCTAGTTTCAATTGGTTTGTTTGTTATAAATAAGAATAAGAAAAGCTCTCTTTTTTATGATTTTTGCTCGTCGTCTCTCAGGCATTAGCTGAAGCAAACCATTAGGAAGAGATGTTACGGTTTAGCTGAAATTCGGTTTGGTTTGATTTATTTCCGGGTTACTACACTAGTAGATTTGTAGTTGTATCGAAGAAAACAGAGGAAGCCCGGTTTTGTGCCATTAATGAAGGGGGTGAAAGGAGAAGCAAAGCAAAAAATGGAAATTTAGAATAAAAAGGGGAAAATGCAAGTTTTGGGAAACGAAGCAAGAAGGGTTCAGGGTTGGTGTTTTTAGGGTTTATGTTTTAGCTGCTGCTTAGGGTTAGGGTTTTCAATTTTCAAACAATGTCTCAGCTTTTGGGTCGAGTCGCTAAGCTCTCGTCAGCTGTGAAGAAGCAGAGGCTCTGTTTCAGTGAATTGCGGTCTTTCTCCACGGCGGCGACGCCGTATCTGCTTTTACGCGACACTAACCACAGGATGGCGAAGACACCATCTGGTGGAGGAGTTGTGTTGGACATGAACCTGTACGATCCGAGGAAAGAGGAAAAAGTGAAAGTCCCCGACCAGACACTGTCGGAGGAGCTCAGACGTTCGGTGAAGGTGGGAACATCGAGGGGATGGGTTTTTTTGAGGAACAAACAAGACTCGACTATGCGTCTCACTAATATCTACAACCCTTGTGCCTCTGCTTCCTCTCATAAGGTTATCAATCTGCCTCCATTTGATGATACTGAAGCTCATATCGCAAGTATCTCTCTCTCAGCCTCCCCAAACCAGCAAGACTGTGTAGTGGCCGCCAAGTCCTGTTTTTCATTTATCAGCCTGTGTCGGCCTGGTGATTCGGATTGGACACACATCAAGGTCCCGTTTTATGCCCCTCAGGTGATGTATTCCTTGAGAGACAGTAAATTCTATCTTTACTGGGGGGGAAAGCAATATTCTGATGATCTCATCGAGTGCGAGACTAGCTCCTCCGGATTCCCTGAGGTGAGTCTATACCAGAGTTTCCCTAATTCTGACATACCTGAGAGTAGGCGAGATCAGGTTAGCTCATATGCCAAGACTCAATACCTGGTCGAGTCACCTAATTCTGGCGACTCCTTCATCGTTTACTGGTAATTATATTCTATTCGTCCCTCCTCTTTACCTTGAAGTGATGATAGCAAAACTACTGTTGCAGTGTAAAATATATAATAGTAAGGTAGAGGGAGGTTTTTAGATTTTTTAGGCATGGAACACTACTGAAATAGAAAGAGTGAGAGTGAGAGAAGAGGAGTATTCAGTATTGTGCTTGTTCTGGCTCTGATCACTTTAATGGTGGTTGTTGCATTGTATATATTACACCTTCCGTTCGTTCCTGCTGCATACCAAAAAGATTATGATGATATCCTAATAATAATGTGCCTCTTTTGCTTTTAAAGGTGTAACGAGTACTTGGAATTGAAAGAAGGAGAACCGGAGTCGTGTAACGGCAAGAAACCTCCTTATAGAAGAAGAACCTCCTCTTTCATGATTAAACCCAGAACCTTTGTGGTGTTTAGACAAGACCGTGAGCAAGGGATTGGTTCATACACTGAAGACATTGGCGATCTCTGCATTTTCCTAGGCCAAAGGGAGGCCTTTTGCGTCTCTGCAACCGAGTATCCTGGACTTCACCCTAATTCTGTCTACTATTCAAGCTTCCGCACGGGGTATGGTTACTACGACCTCTCCTCCAACACTCTTCACGACGTTATTGATGAGGCTCCTCTCTCCGCCGTCTCTATGTGGCTTGCCCCTCTCCAGTGAAGAGAGCTTATTTGCTCTCCTCAATTAAAGCTGTTTGTTTAACAACTTATTGTCTTGTTGTAATATTATGCATTTTAGTATTCCATTTCAAAACCATGATGTAGTCGTCTCCTTCTATTCTCTTCCTTGAGTTTGAAGAGTTTTTACATTTTAGTATTGTTGGATATTTGATTACATATTTGGCTTTTTACGTCGACTCTGAAGAGATTTTTTTGTTTTGGTTCTTCTTTCTTTTTTTTTCTATGGGACAAATCCGATATGAAGATATGTATTGATTTAAAAAAAAAAAAAAAATCCCAAAAAGATTAAAAACAAAAGAAAAAAATCACCATGGAATGTGCCTTTCGTGAACCTTAAGTTTCCTTCGCTCCAATCTATGTTTATATTTCCTAATAGCATATGCAAAACTCAAACACCAAAATGAGTAATTTCAAGCAGTAATTCATATAAGTACTGACGATTGGTACCAACACATTATTTTAATTTTTTTTTTTTTTTTTTTTTGACAACTATTTTAACTTTATTTGTTTACTCCATTATCATATACATTATGTGCGATTGTGTGGTGTCAAATTTTAAAAGTCTATTATTTTCATGCTTATTAAAGCCATTTTTCTATCCATTTTTTTTCTTTTATATTTTCAATATATTGTAATTTGTAAAAGAAGAAGAAGATAAATTCAGTATTTTGCCAAAATAATAAAAAGATATAAATCCAGTATTTATATTCTGATGACCTAAAATAAAACTCTCAAAAGAGAATTAATCTTTTGGTAAAATAAATAAATAAAAAAGAAAAGGAAATTATCTTCTTTACTGCTTTTTTATTTATTTATTTTTTATTTAACCTATTATTATGATTTTTATGAGTCAGTTTGGTCCCTCTCGCTCGCATCCATCGTGGACATCTTTTTTCATCATCGCACAAAAATATAACAAACCTTCCCAACTCCGATCGACTTTATCATCTCTCTCCTTCTCTTCTCCGGCGAAATCTCTAAACTCTCCGCCGCGAAGATCACAGTTTCCTAGACAAGTAATCACACTATCGAATCTAATGCTGATCCTCCATTACCATTACTGAAAGCTTCTAATTTCCCGTTTATCGAATTTTTAAAGGTCAGTAACTCAATCTGAGCTTTTTCCTCAAAATCATAAAGGTTCCGGAGCTAATTTTTTTCAACAAATCATCTCTATCGAATTCTCCAGTAGTTAGTTTAGGTTGAAGAAGGATGACAACAACTGGGTCTAATTCTAATCACAACAACCACCATGAGGATGGTTCCGGTAGAAGCAACAACAACAATAACAATAACAATAACCCTAGTACTAGGTCTTGGGGCACGGCGGTTTCTGGTCAATCTGTGTCTACTAGTGGCAGTATGGGCTCTCCTTCGAGCCGGAGTGAGCAGACGACCACCGTGGCTACATCTGCTAGCGACAGTACTTTTCTACGCCTGAACAATTTGGACATTCAAGGTGACGATGCTGGCTCCCAAGGAGCTTCTGGGTATGTTTTAAACCACCTCAATTCTGTGATTTTGTTATGGGTTTATTGTGGTGGTTGGGTTTAGCGATTTAGGGTTTCATTCTATTGCAATGGCTGCTTTTATGAGCTTATTACCTTGTGAATGTTTTGTTTGGCATAAGCGTTGCATAATCAATATATGAAACTTGACCAGTAGTTGTGTAAGCATGATGTGTGGATCATACCTTTTACGAGCTTGAATTTTGACTCTCCTGATACATTCTATTGCTTGAAGTTTGTCTAAAATCTTATACAAATCTGCCTATTGGAATATAAATATGTCCACAGTATCCTTGTTGGGACAATAGGCCACTGTTTTTGTGCCTAATTTTTTTAGTGGAAATTGTTACATGTCTTCTATATAGTTTAGTTTGATCATTAAGCTATTAACAGTGGTAAGAAGAAGAAGAGGGGGCAGCGTGCGACTGGTCCAGATAAGAATGGAAGAGGGCTACGTCAATTTAGCATGAAAGGTCTTATCTCTTCCTCTGCCTCTTTTCTGCTTCCATTTAGATGTCTTTGAATGTTATTATAGCTATGAATTGTGGATAATGCCTCCAAATTTTGTTTTTACATTTAACTGATCTTTTTGTTGTTCTTCCGGCTTCCTCTCAGTCTGTGAAAAGGTAGAAAGCAAAGGAAGGACAACTTACAATGAGGTACTGTAGTTTCCTTTATACAGAAAGCTTCACTATATTTCTTCCTTTAAAGATAAGTTCACCTCCGTTTACATTCTCTCATGGAACTGATTTCTTGTGCTTATACATTACTCACATAGTGGAATATCAAATTTATCTCATGACAAGTATTGCAAACGTGTAACTCTGCAATATGGTATCTAACAGGTTTAAGTACTTTCAGGTTGCGGACGAGCTTGTCGCTGAATTTGCACTCCCAAATGACGATGGAACATCCCCAGATCAGGTATGCATTTCTTCCATAGTTTTATAACTTGAACATGTGCGATACTTGCTGTAAACTCTGGTAAAAGTATATAATGTGAAAACGTTTTACCAGCAACAGTATGATGAGAAGAACATAAGACGAAGAGTATATGATGCTTTAAACGTCCTCATGGCTATGGATATAATATCCAAGGATAAAAAAGAGATTCAGTGGAGAGGTCTTCCTCGGACAAGCTTAAGCGACATTGAAGAATTAAAGGTTTCAACCAAATATTCTGTTTGCCCATGTTCTAAAGCTCGTTTAGAGAATGTTCCTGAATCTGATTTCATTTTGTTTTTTTGTTTGCAGAGCGAACGACTCTCACTTAGGAACAGGATTGAGAAGAAAATCGCATATTCCCAAGAACTGGAAGAACAAGTAATGGACAGCATAAAACCTCTGGGCCTATATGATTGATCGTATTGTTACTTTTATCATAGATTCTTACATGGTCCTTCTTTCTTCTCTGTATGTCTGAAAGTACGTAGGTCTTCAGAATCTGATACAGAGAAATGAGCACTTGTATAGCTCAGGAAATGCTCCCAGTGGCGGTGTTGCTCTTCCTTTTATCCTTGTCCAGGTAACTTGATCAACAGCTTCATAGGATCCTAGATTAATCCACAAGCAAAACCTCAGAACATGAAAAAACACCTTCTTTTCATCGTAGTATCTGTTCCTTTATCGTCTGATTGTTGTTGTTTTTTCTCTGCACCAGACTCGTCCTCATGCAACAGTAGAAGTGGAAATATCAGAAGATATGCAGCTCGTGCATTTTGATTTCAACACGTAAAAAATTAAACACCAAATTTTGTTCTCTTTTCAGCTAAATATCTCTACTATGTCGATTACTGACAACTGTGAATTCACTATTTGCAGGACTCCATTCGAGCTCCATGACGACAATTTTGTCCTCAAGACTATGAAGTTTTGCGATCAACCGCCACAACAACCAAACGGTCACAACAACGGCCAGATTTCTTCTCACAATTTTGCGCTGGAAAACTCTAACGAAGGCCCTAGCACTGCTTCAGCGATGCAGCTGGAAGTGTACCAGCCTCATCTTCAACCGCAACAACATGAGCTGCATTCTCAGCCACAGATCATGCCTACACCAGAGACTAACGAAGTTGCTTCCGCTGCTGATACTGCTCCAGTGATATCAACGCCTCACCCAGGGACAATGAACTCTAGCATGAAGCCGGAGAATTGAAACACTTACGAAAGGCCATTTGTACACTATCTGTAAAACTGTAAAGTAGTCTTGGAAAAAACTACCTGGTTCTTTTGACGAATAGCCGGTTTAGCGGTAAATTTGTACCGGTGGTTTATCTGTATTAGTAATACAGAATCTAAGATTCCTTCTCGGGTTTAGCGATTTTAAGAATCTTTTGCCATAGGAAAAAAAAAACATTGTACTTTGTATGGGAGGATCGTGTTGGAAATCGCAAAATTGGAATAGTTTTGGTTTGGGTCAAACCGAAACCCGGTTATGTTTAAATTATCTTAACCGTATAGAAATGGCGAGAATTAATTAAATAGACTCCCCGGTTTTTGTATAACCGAAATAGTGTTCTGTGTTTCAAAGGTATTCGAATCTTTCACACTCAGTCGTCATCTTAATAAATGAAAGTGGGAACTTCACAGAGGTTGAGCAAGTCCGGCCATGGCAGCGATTTCTCAAATCCCTTTCTCTATCTCCTTCCCATACGAATCTCGGAAACCATTGTTCTATCGTCATCAGCAACCTCAGCTTTTTGTTTCCTACTTGAATTCCACGAAGAAACATAGTTTTGTCTGTTTCGCTTGTTCTATCAAACAACCCAGGTTCGATTTTTCTCCTTTGTTTTTTTTCCTTTTTGGTCTTTGCTTCGATCTGTGGATAAAAATTAGACGTACTTAGGGCGTCAATTTCAGTTACGGTTTTTGGATTGTGTTTTTGAATTGGATCGAGTGTGTTGCAGAGTTCGTAAGAGAGTGAAGAGCAATGAGGAGCTTCGGAGTGAGATTATGGAGTTCGTTGCTTTAGCTGAGCTTCCTCAAGGTCACGTGCCGTCCATGAAGGAGCTTTCGGCACATGGAAGGTTCCAAATTCGAAATTTGTAGTTTTTGTTCAAATTTTTATAGCAGTCTGTAATGTTGATTAGTTGGTAGGCTCGTTGAATTGTGTGTGTCGTTTAAAAGTATTATGATTATTAGGGATTGCTTCTGAAACTTGAGTTTTTTTTTTTTAATTTAGTTTTGGTTGTGTGAACATTTTGTAGAGTTGATCTTGCCAACATTGTCCGACGAAGAGGATATAAGTTTATCAAGGAACTTCTTGCAAACTCTGATATTGAAGAAGAAGACTGTAAAGAGGAAACAAGTGCAAACCGCATTTCTTTGGAAGATTCGATAAAAGGTCAACACATAGATGTATTTAGTTTTGATAAGAGAACAAATATGTAAGATTTGTTATTGTAAGATAATCTGATATATTTTTATCTGATGTAGAAGGTCAGGGTGAAGGATCACTGGATGTGGTTGATGGAAGAATGCCTCTTGATCAGGAAAATAATAGTTTTGATGAGAATGGTGTTGTCAGAAATTCAAGTACCGAGGCTGAAGAACACGGAAGTTTGAGTATAGATAAATCGTCAGTGGCTGGATTTTTGAGCATGGAAAATTCCCTTTCTAACTTGGGTGACAGTAATTATTCAGGAGATATTACAGAAAACAGTTTGAAGTTTGAGAGTGGGGAGCTCAACAATAGAACTGTTACTGAAAACTCATCTTCTGAAGCTTCAATATCTGCAAACCATTCCCTAGTTTTAGATGATACTTCAAGCAGCTGTCCAGACATAGAAGCTGACAATGTTTTGATGACAGAGGATGAGGAGGTCAATGATGTGGAAAAAGATACCTATGGTCACTACACCAGTCCTAGCTATACTCATTACACTAGTCCAGATCTCAGTTACATCAAACATGTTGACATTGCTTCTGAATCCTCGTCTGCTTTGACCTCGGAGAACACCATGTCAACTGCAGAGAATTTTCAGAATCAGCAGGCTGATGATATGACTGGAAATCTTTCTGGTAGTGCCGATGATAGTTTAGTTGAGTCTGAGGATAAGGATTGGATGTTAGGATTTTCTTCTCCCACTTCAAGCATAGAAGAAAAAGCAACCACATTTATTCAGAATGGATACTTGGATACAGTTGATGGTATGTTTGATCTCCTGAAACCTATACTTTATATCTATTGTCTTAATTGCATGTATATATGATGACATGCCGTACTGATATCTTCATTATTCATGCATGTTTCTGTAGTAAACTTTACAATCCGTGGTGAAATAGTTAATTGATAGTTGGAATCTGTTTCAGATGAGGAAAATGACATACCTAATGCAAGCTATCCTGAAACTGAAGAAAGTGCAGAGACAACCAAAGGTGCTGAGTTCATAGGAGACAGTCATGGTGGTCAGGGAAGTGTGAGTACTCCACCAAATGGAACTGCCCTAGCATTGGAGGAGTTTACGCATGCTACAGAAGTTAATAGCTCTGAGAGGTGAGTCTAACCATGAAGGTCAAGTCTGTTACTCTTGATCATTTGCATTTTATAAGTGATCCTGGATGTTAAACCCAAGCTTAAGTCATTCGGTAAAATATATAAAGAAAGTGGTATTCTTCCAATATTTATTGCATTAAAAGAACATTATATTGTTAGTTGATTATTGGAAGCCACACCAAGCTTTTATATCATTAAAAGTTGAGTAATGCATAAACCAGTCTTGACTGAAAGCCTGGATTAGGTATCCTAGGAGTTTGACTCGTGTACATTTCGCATGGTTCACTTCAAAATCTCTGACCTTTAAATTTTCATTTGATAGGAATAGTGATCAGAGAGATGGGAGTGCTGACATGGATACGGATCCACATGATGAGGTCTTGAATTATCCTGCTCACTGAACTCTCTCAAATTTGATCTTAAGTCATTGAACTTTAACTCTATGTTTCGTATCCATGCTCATAGAACCTTGTTCTGAAATGTTACAGACCAGGAAACGGGAAAATCAGGTTGAAATTACTCGGCTGAGGTTTATGCTGGTACATTGATTGCTTTCTCTCAATATGTGGACCCGATAAAGTGATTTTTGCTAACTAACTTTGTTGGTTAACTATTGCATGGCTAGGATCAAAAAGAGCTGGAGCTGTCAAGGTTGAAGGAGCAGATTGAAAAGGAAAAGGTAAGCTACTACTCTCCAGCAACATATTGTACATAGGTAAATCCATTAACGAAAATGCGCATGAATTGGTGGTTCCGTACATCTGATATACTTGGATGATACTCTCCTTGATATTTATCTCGTCTCATGCAAAGACTGATACTTGCTTTTGTTCCTAATCTCCAATGTCCTGGGTTCAGCTTTCTCTTTCAGTTCTCCAAAGACGGGCTGAAACAGAGATCCAAAAGGCCCAAATGCTTATCTCAGAGAAGGAAGTTGAATTGCAAGAAGCTGAGGAAAGTCTTTCAGGATTGCAAGAGGTAGCTTAATTTTGATTCAATACAATCTTAGAGCGCAGATCCCTGATTGCACGCACTCTTACCACTGAAAACCAAATTATTAAAGCGAGTTTTTTCTTCAGGTTGTGATTGAATATTCCGGAGATGGTAATGTTGTGGAAGTGACTGGTAGCTTCAATGGGTGGCAACACCGAGTGGGAATGGAACTACAAACATCCAAGTCAATCGGGTTAGTATTGGTCCTGACACTCTACTCTCATCGAATATTTTTATTCTGATGATGAACATGTGAAAGACTCCTTCATTTGGGTAATGTTGCTTGCATAAATATGCTTTCAAAATTACAATCATCATCCGTTGAATTCAGATTCGATCTGTGTAATATTTTTGCAGGAAACAGAAATGCTGGTCGACACTATTATGGTTATATCCCGGTACATATGAGATAAAGTTCATTGTGGACGGACAATGGATAACGGATCCTCAAAAAGATTCTGTTACAAGAGGACACATTACAAACAACATTCTCAAAGTAGACAGCTGATGATCTCTTGCGTTTACTGTTTTTCTCAAGTTGAATTCATTCCACATGACCGGTGTGGGCTTCACCAGGTGAAAGGAGCAGAGCAAATCGTTTCAAAGTTTTGTTAGCCTCTTCGATTATTTCAGTCTGCAACGTCTTTGCTTTTTCTTCTTACGGCTTAGGGCTGGGTAGTAGACTCTGTACAAAATTGTAATTTCAGGTAAATGATTAAATAATACAGTTATGTCTTGAGGGTTCAAGTCCCTTTAGAATGCAACATAAGCATCATATGCTTAAACTGTTGAAGACAAAATGTGTAAAAAGCAGCACCCTTATGGGTTACTTTCCTACAAATTTCGTTATTTAGAGTTGATAACAGATACGACATTGTATTTTTAAGGTTTTAATAAATATGTTTTTTGCCACAATAACTGCTTCAGTTTCCTTATAAAGTGTCAGATTCTGATCCTATCCTCTCCAGTTACTTCCTCTCATGTTCTGTGACCGGTATACATAGAAGCCACTCAAGTGGACCATTTGAAGCTGCCTCTCATGCTCGACCAGTACTCAAACTTGTGTCTATTTGACTTCTACGAACGCATCTTTCTTGAATTTCTTGCATAGTGCCTGTGCAGCTAAGTCAATCCGTGCATTATCCTGTAAAACAGAATCTTGTGAGCCTCGAAAAATGAGGAAAGAAATGAAACCAGACCTTGTGTTTTGTACCTTTCCCTTTAAGCAGATGATGATAGGGCCTTGTCTAGATTTCCGGTAACACCCTGAGAAGAAGATTGCAGTTAAGACAGGAGACTTTGGATGCTCCTTACAGTTAGATAATATTAGAGAGGTCAAAATTTTAATACCAAGATATATATCTGGGAATTCGAGACCAAGTTTGGACAGAGGTTCTGCAACTTCAACCTGCATTTTGTTGATAGTCAAATCCTTAATCAGTTCAAAGCAAGCCACAGATCTAGCAACAACTATGAGTCTTGGTTCAAACAATGACGATTGCATGAAAAACTGGCAAATGTTTGTTTAATGAGTTGAAAGCAAGCCATGGCGAGAGAAAAACGTACATCTGTTAAAGATGTCATCAAGCGCCTTGACGAATATTCTATGAGTGAAGAACCTCCACCCAATTTAGTAAGTTCGGTCAGACATCCCCACTCTTCCTCGAGCTCCTTAGTGTTTGTAGCAGCAAGAACAATCACATTGCGGCACTTGATCTACACAGATAGACCGGAGATCAAATGAGTAAGAAAATAATGCTGAAAAATTAGAACTTTCAATGTGGTTCTTAAACCATATACCAATGGCACTGAAAGCTTTTCGTGATGTAGAAGTTCAGTAATTCCTTCTGGTAACTGAGCCATCTGAAATGAGAAGAAATCAACTACATTGAATAACCCCACCCCACATATACACAGAAATGATTCTGATGCTGTAAAGTCTTAGCTTATCTTGTCTGAAGATAGATATGTAGATCTATAAAAACTTTTATGCTCAAGAACGTACTTACCTCATTCCTGTCACCTGTGCACTGCTCGCTTATAAGATGCCTAAGGTATTCCTCAAACTCTTCATCAGGTGCCTGTATAAACGGGCATTATGGGCCTCTCAAATTAGAATTGAGTTGATTGTTTTTCTCAATGAGATGCTAAGGCACATATCTTAACCATGAAAGAGATACGTACCAGGCGAACTCCAAATGCCTTGGCAACACCACCCAAAGTAACATCTGAATGCAAAGGACCAACTCCTCCATATATAAATACCTTCAAAAGCATCAATCAGACGAAATCTGTCAGTCAAATCTTCCACAACAAAATCTCTCTTTGATTTTGATATTTGATTTTATGATCATCTGTTTAAAGTACTTACCATATCACTCGTAGACCTTTGGCGGTCAACTTCCTCGGATACAGAATCTATCTAATTAAATAAACACAGTGAAGATATAATAGAATAAGCCGATTGACGAAAAATTTACATTCTCTGATTAACATGCTCTGCTCTATGGGTGAAAACTGATGACAATGAGTAAATCTCACTCACATCATTCCGAAGGATAGTGGTTTGTTGCACCGACCAACCGACAGAAGTCAACTTCTTACACAACGACAATCCTAGTTGATCCTCAACAGTGCCAGACCTGAGCTATGGAACAGATAAATGGGTCGGAAGAACTTCATTGCACCTAGTAGATAAGTAACCAAGCAGGACTCTTTTCAACATGTGGTTGGCCTAAGTCTAATGTCATCGATTGATATATCTCTACCATAATGTTCTCTTACTATACAAAATTTCAAGAACAGAGCCTGATAGTAAGAATTAATGACTTACAGAATCTCATCGCCGACAGCAATTACTGAGGCCAAAAGCACCTCGTGTTTCTGTGATTCGGTGTCTATGTCATTTTTGAGAGACGCATTTTTCTTGACTCTCCCAGCCCTTTCTAATCTCCCATCAGAAAGCAAATAAGCAGGTTTGAATTTTTCTTTACTGCTAGTGTCGTTAACAGACAATAATGAGTTGGGAACAGTATCATGAATACTCCCAATTGATGTATATCTGCATATTCAAAAAAGAAACACAATCTAAGACGTATCGGTCAAGAATGAAAAATCTTGTCAAAGTGAATCTGTGGAGAGGAATTTTACCCCTGGTCATAAAGACTGCAATACTTGACCTTGCAAGTTAGGAGAAATGCCCAAACATCTCTGCACAAGAAAAATTAATGAATTTAAATCAGAATAAAGATCAAATGAGAATAAGAGATAACAGCACTGTAAAATTGCTTTAGTTTTCAAATTTCCAAAGACTTTATTTGCGTTACTCTATCATATTAAGGCTTGAACCAATTACAGTGACCACCAAAGTTGATATAGTTTATTAGACTTGTACGGATAATGCAATAAGAAGATATGATTACGGAGAAAGAAGATACCTGTACGACCAATCCAATATAGGATTCACCCTCATAAAGGGTGGCCATCCAGGTGAACTAGGAGAGAATTGTTCTTGACCAACCTGATAAAATCCAGTGAGAAGTAATAAATCACAACGATCACATTTTTTCACTAACTTTTACAAAATATCTGTATCTGAATCTTGAGATTAAAGATTTGAAGTGAAGCTAACCGCAGTAGGATCACCAATTCGGACGCCAAGGAAAATAGCTCTGATAGGGTTAGCCTTTAGTAATGCCTCTAACCCGGATTTGAAATCCTGGCGAATGATATCAAGTTGCAGATTGTAACTGCCCATATAGAATAAGATGATTAGCTAACCGCAGAAAGAATATCATTCTGGGAGCAGACACCGTTTGACAATCTTACCCACAATGCTATCATCTTCAGTTAGACGATATAAATACGAGAAAGAAAAAATGAATGCAGAGGAAAAGCAGTTTTCTTACGTTTGAGCTGCATCATATGTAAATGCATTGATCTCAGTGAAGGCAGAAGGGCTCTCGAAATATATGGTCCGGACTGGAAAACTTGATAGACCTCCATTAGAACAACTCTGCTCTTTCATATGCAAAAAGTAGCCAGCTCTAAGAAGATGCAGTAGTACCTAAAATCATGATGAGACACATTATTATTACATAGGAAAGAGGGGGAGGGAAAAGAAGAAAATATCAAAAAAGGAGATATCCGGAAGGGAACAGTTATAACTTACAGTAGAGTCTTTTCCACCATTGAAACTAAAGGCGACCTCTTCAATACTGCAGAAATCGACAAGCTCAATATTTTCAGGAATCAGTAAAGTAAAAATGCATTTCCTAACTGTACAGCATACACTTTATCTACAACCATAATGTAATATTTGGACAGCATACACAAAGACTGAACATGACCAAGCACAGGGCAAACAAGAAACGAAGAGAAACTTTACACGTTATTGGACTCGATTGACAACACTTATAACTGATAAGGTCTTGCCCATCCAATCGAATAAAAAGGCACTAAGAAAAGGTTAGCAGCCAAGTGTAGTGAAATTTTTATTCGATTGGATGTCATAAACTCATCCATAGAGAAAAAAAAGGATGAACTTTTCCATAATGCCATGGACATGGTCAGATATGGTTAGAATCTAGGCAGTTAACCAAGAACTACATAAAAAAGCAAAATCATCCAAAGATCTTCTCAAACCATAATATAAATTTTTGCTACTAGAAACTTTTAACTGAGATCAATGATCCTCAAATTCCTTTCCAAATCTCTACAACGTTCAACTTCTAAGTTGTATCTATCTCAAAATTGTTATCTTTTTTGTCTTCAGATATTCAAAGTTAAATCTTAAATCTCCAGCAACAAACAAACAAAAAAAAAATGAATCTAGAGATCGAGAAAGTAAAGAGTAAAACAAATGAAGTAAGAGAGGGGGGACTGACGAGTAAAGAGCAAGAGCTCGTTTAATAACGAAGATGGCGTTATTGTACTTGGTCTTCAACCTCTTATCATCGCTTTCTCCAATCGCTTTGTCGATCTCCATCTCTGTGATAACCCAAAAGGATCAATAAAACCCCCCCGAAACAAGAAAAAAGCTCAATGCTTTAGGGGACTAAAGATTTGAGCAATCCACAGATTTAGGAGCTTTTTGGGATAATAATGAACTCAAAAAGTCCTCTCACCTTTTAATTCCGACGACTCGAGATATCTCTATCTATCTCGTCGGAAGTATTACTTAGATTGGCTCCCCGGAGGAGAGAAGAGATGCAGAGAGATAAAACAAAAACAAAAAAACGATAAATTCGTTTTGGACTCTGAAGAGCAGATTCTTTTTTTTTTTATGGTTTTATTTATTTTTTTCCTTTATGGGACAATTTTTTATTGCCACACCCAATTTATCTAAAACCCAACCAAAAAACAAATTCTGGAAAAAATCAAAAGAGATAACAAAACAAAAGAAAATTATGAATATTGACAAAATAATAAAAAGAAAGTTTGAATATGAAATGACAGAGAAAAAAAAGACAAAAAAGGTTTGCTCACATTCAAGATTTTCTTCTTTGCATATTTATAAAAATTAATAATAAAAACAATTTTCCTTGCAACTTGTTTTTCTGCAGAAGTTTTTTTTTTTTTTTTTTTAACCGGAGACTTACTGTAGTAGTAATTCAGTGTAAATGTAAAATGTAAAAACCATGATGTGTAGTATACTACATTTAATCATCAGTTCTAATACCAAAACATCATCATTCAGAATCTAGTACAATTGACAACTAACCTTAGTACTATAAAGTTGTTGTTTATATTAATTTGTATATAAAAATATCATCTTAACGGTCAAATTATTTTTAATTTTCCTCACATAATACAATTTTTTTCTTTCTTCAAAAAGATTATAATAATTTCTGTTACTACCAGACTAAATAAGCTTCGCTATCATAGAATGATAGAATGGATTAGTCACAGTCAACGATTTACTTTTTTTTTGACTTTTCTATGAGAATTCTAAGTGAGTGCGTTTCGACACCTAAAACGCACAAACATACAATCGCAATCACCAAACGCAGTCGCGCCTATCAAGATCATACACGTTTTCTTTTTAGCCTTAAAATCCCATATCCACTTACAAGTTCATCACATGGTGGTGAACAAGCATCATTATATCAACCAAATGACATCTTTATGTTAGTCGAACTCTCACTTATAGAATAAGATAATCAACCAAAATCGTGATCCTTGCTTTGTTTTTTTGGTGAATTGTCTCATGGAAGAGAATCTCAAAAACACGCAATTAAGAATTAGTTATATATATGTGTTCAAGGTATGTCAATGAAAAACAAGATCAGAGTCTCTTCTCAAAGATATTGGAATTTTGATCATTAGAGCCTGCAACTAAATTCTGTACCAAGAATACTGAGAATCCTCCCCTCTCGGTGTTACCTACTCGAAAAGACCATCCCCGTGCCAAATATCAAACAGAAAATCCACCATTTCCTGCAATTTAAAGAAGATTGCAACCAAGTTAATACGAATGCGGGTTGAGGGAGATGTTTGATAGCTATGACTGGAGATTGTTATTGAAAAGAACAGAAGAAGAAACCCAAACTTAAGCAGAATATGAAATGTTTATATATGGAGTACTTGTAGGAGGAACTCACAGCTAGAGGGATAGGCTTCTGAAAAGGAGTGGTGGATGTGAGCAACTCTTCATAAGTAGCGTTGAAGCTATACAGATTACAAAAGATTTTAAAGTGAGAAAAGGAGTTAAAAAAACTGTAAATGTAAAAACATGAAGCTTGACGCAATCAATAATTAAACATTATTATTATGTACCCGATTACAGGTTCAAGAGGCATCTCTGAAGTCCTATTAGATGGATCACCAACCCACTTCTTTCTCAACTCTTGCCACGCAATCTCAGCTGCACAATAAATAGAATTTAAAACATCATCTGTACACGTTCAGTCTAAATACCAGACACTAAAGAAATTGAGCTAAGCTGATGAGACAATCACTTTTCTCTTAATTGTCAAAAAGACTATCTATCAAGCTAACCCGTAGGACAATAAATCTTGTTCGAGTCAAAAAAAATCTCAAAAACCATAAAAATATAAACTGTGAAAGAAAGGTGGTGATAAAGCTTTTACTACCATTGTTCACAAAGTTGTTCTCAGTCGATTCTTCTTGATCAATTGGAGAACTTGAAACAACATTAGCAGAATCAACATTAGCTTCCATTGTCTTTTAAGAAAAAGATCCCTTTTGTCGAATCAAAGACAGATCAGAATGCCCAAAACTCGAAGCTTGAAGAACCGAGACAGGGAAAACTCTGGAAACAAAAAAAACAGAAACTTTTAATCATAATCACCACCAAGTAACGAGATATAACAATTTACATTACACATTACACATTAGGGTTCATTAGCAAACTAACTACTAATAATTATCATCATATCAAGAGTTGAGATTGGGACTACAATATGATTCTAATTATACAATAAAGGGAAGAACCCTAGAATTGGTTCGACCCAGATTTCCGAAAAGAAAAAAAAAAACGAAATTGTTCATGGGACTTATTCAATTCAGAGAGATAATAAACAAAAGCAGCCAATAGTAAAAGGATATAATAATATAAGTGATTCATTCCAATCTCACAATCTTGCAAAATCAAAAACCAAGACAAAACGAGAGAGATAGAGAAAGATGTAAACCTAATAAGCTGATTGGAATCTTCAACGACGACGACCGAAAGAGATAATTCCTCTCTCTGTCTCTCTCTCTCTCGCAAAGAAAAAGTTTCGCACAGACAGAAGAAATCGGAAACGTGTAAAGGTAAAGTGTAAGAATCCTATGGAATCGAATCTGTCTTCTTCTTATTTCCTTTTTTTAACAAAGCTCTAACTATTGTATTAATACTACTTAAATAATTATAACCGATGATTAGGCGTGTCCGACCTTAGCTCAGTTGGTAGAGCGGAAGACTGTAGTTGTTGCTGTAATCTTTAGGTCGCTGGTTCGATTCCGGCAGGTCGGATTTTCTTTTTTTTTCTTTTATAAATTTTAGTGGTTTACTGTTCTACCCATCATCAAAATATTGTAAATCTCATAAACAGATTACATCAGACAAGCAATTAAGATAATATATTTTTAAGTAATGGCTACTCCATTAGCATCTCCAGATTACAACAAATATTTGATAAGTACTCAACCACTTTACATCAGCATCTCCAGATCAACATACACTATCCTATTGCCCCTGCAAGACTATATATCAAATTTTCATGGCGATCCGTTCCTAAAAAGCTGCAATTTCTCATCGTTTAAGAGACCAAGCAGACCCGTTCCATTAACATGAGCGTATTTTACGTCTTGGAGCGGAAGATGACTTGACATTGGGAACCTTTGAGAGACGGCAAAATTCAAAGGATCTTGCAAGATGAGCTCCCGAGTGGACTCGTCACAAGATGCAAATAGTTGTTGATTCTTTCCCTCACCAAAGTCTATGATCGCTGTTCTTGGCAGACGTATGTTATCTACAAAAGCTTGTGTGGCTGACAGTTTCTGGTAATAAGAATCAGCACCTCTTCTCTTGAGACTAACATGAAATCCATCTACACCATTACTATTGACTCCTGTTTGGGTCAACGAAGGTTGAGTCTGGACTGTATCTTCAGAAGATCCACCAACTCTAGGTCTATAAGAAGCCACTATATGATCACTGCGAGGACAATACGAGGATGATATGCAAACTCCTGGGTTTCCTGTTTCTGAAATTAATGATGGGCTACACACACACACACAAAAAAAAAAAAAAACGAAACAACAAGTTAGAGCCTAGAAAATGTTTTGCTAAACTTCTCCAAGCAGATGCCAAAGTTCTGTGAAAATGTTCTGTATTTTTCAGTTAACAAGACTTGTAGGTTTGGTTTCATGAGATGTGAACAAGCATCAATGTCAGAGAAACACAAAACCTCACCTTCCCTCGCTTCCATTAATGTTCCACTGACACAGACCGATGGAAGAAGCTGACAAGAGGGCACGGACATCAGAAGTTGGAGTGGAATTGGTAGAGAGATGATGGATAGTATGGACTGGATTGGTTGTTAAGCCAGTCAATGATGCGAAAGGTCCCGTTGTTTGACGCCTGTCAAATACTAAAACCATTCCATTCTGTAGTCCAGCATAAATGTAGTGAGAGCTGTTGAGATCCCAGGAGCAAGACCAAGGTGCAGCTGGTAGATCATAGGATAAGACAGTGTTGTGGCTCTCCAAGCTTATAACAGATAATTTTTTTCCTAGAGAACCAAATACTGCAAGCCCGTTATTGTGAGGGGAAAGGTGAAGATCTTTAATTGCTCTTGTGGTAGGAGGCAACAAAATATCATCAATCTCACCCGAATGTAGGCTCATCTGCAACATATACATATATTTTAAAAGACATATAGTTCCATTTAATTCTAGTGTAAAATCAAAAATAAAAGGGAACAACAGAAAAAAAAACTTACTTGCGTAAGCACAAATGTTCCACCAACGCCTGAGAGCCTACGAGCCAATAACACAATTTTTCTACCACCATCTATGTCAAATAAACGGCCACCACTGACTAGCAAATCTCCCTACAAAAAATTGGATGAAATGATCTAATTGCGTTAGACACATCAACACAATTGAAAACAGACAGTACTTCAGCCAAAAATTTTAAAACAATGGGACTGATATGGAACACTATGCCACACCTGATGTCTGAAGCTGCAAGAAGGTGCCTGTCCATGATGTTCTTGGTAGTTTGTATGACCTGAAAGGCATGCACTTACAACTGTTTAGAAGTATATATGCATTACATTTCAAGGAGAAAAGAAAATCATTTATCCCACTTAGGGATAAACCTCTATTACTGTTTGGGTAATGTAATGTCATGAGTTAAGTCCTAAGGTCAGAGTATAAACAATCGCAAAACAGCATATCAATTCTACTTGAACAAATATCCCATTGAGACAATTCATCCAACAAAATTGGTGCAAGCATAGAAATGAAAAATATAGGATTTAAGGTAACACAGCAAACGCAACGATACAATATCTGATCTAATAAGTATAGTTAATGTTAACCAAGCTGCCTGTGTTGCAACCATGAAACACATAATTGTGTAATTACCAGGTATATATTGATTCTGAGAAGCCACATTAGAGTTTCTCTGCGCACCCAAAGCCATACTTTCCATATCAGCTATCTTCTGCAAAAACAAAATTTCTAGCCCTGATGCTTACTATAGGAGAAACATTTGTAACAATTTTGTGTAGAAAATAACAAACTATTAGTCAAACTTAACTCCCTTCTTTAAGATACACGAGCCAACTTATTATTCCAGATTTTACTAGTCAACACTTAGTAGTAATCATAAACTATCATAATCTTTCCAAGCATAAAAAAAGTGTCAAGAATGATGACGTGACAACAAACACTTAAGAGTGTACCTTCTTCAGCTTATGAACTTCTAATCGTAGCTCTGCTTCCATTTTCTTCCATTGAGCTTCTTTGTTACTCCAACTTGAAGTCTGCGTAACATGTAAGAAGAAGTTACTAAACGCTATAATACTAGTATGAGGGGCTCACACAAATGTTCCAGTCTACTGACAGACATAACCTACATAGATGACTAATATTGAACACATAGAGAGGTTTTAGTAGTCTGAAAAATGTTCTTCTGAAATATTTAATAGCAATTCAAAGAACTAAGCTCAGATTTGTCCTACCTTCTGTTCAATTGAACTTAACTTGGACTCCAGAAATAAGATTCTCTGCAAATACAAAACAAGAATATCATCAGAATTTTTGATATTGTGATTTCTTATCGTGTGAGTAACTTAGGAAATACACTCATTGTGTTACCTTTTGTGCTTCATCATCTACTGCAGCAACACGTGATGCATAGATCTTCCGGACATCTCTAAGGCTACATTTTCTAATGCATTGGGGACACTAAAAAAACAAACCATTATGACTCTACGAGCAAGATGAACTATCATCGAACAAACTACATAACAACAACCACACACCTTTCCTGCACTTTGCCGCTGCTGTAGCCACTTCTTGATGCAAGAAAACCCATACAAGTGTCCACAGGGCAGACAACTTGAATCACACCAGTAAGAAGAAGAAAATAAAAGACCCATTTAGTTGCATTCAAAATATTAAAGACAACCAGAGTAACCAAACAGTCAAAATAATGAAAAAATTGATAGAACTGAATCATGAATTTGTACACACAATAACTGGAATTGAGATTACCAGACTTGGTGTTCGCCATCGTTGGTCCAAACTTCCATACAAATCAAACAGAACAATCCCTCAGTCTCGCCGTGTTTCCATTCCACATCTTCCTGCGATCCTGAAGATGAACAAATACCTTGTGACATTTTCTGATTCTCTTGACTCTCCTTCTGTGAAACCCTAGGTGAGACTACTACATCCCTGGTTTGGCTTTCCGTATCTTCTTCCTCCTCCTCCTCTTCGCTTTCTTCTTCTTCTTCTTCGTCTTCTTCACCATGGTGAACATACCCAACTAGTTCTTCTTCATAGTCTTCTCCTTCATCCTCAGATTCAATGTATTGTGCAATTCTTACCCCGGGACCGGAGTTACGCCGGCGAGGCGGCATTAGGGCTAAAACCCAAAATTAAGCGCGAATTGATTGTGTCCGTTTCTGCCGGAGTAAGGACGATGAAGACGAAAAGTTTTCACTGACAAGATCTCGAAGAACAAATATATATAACCGACCATCGAACCGTACCGTACCGAAATTTTGTTCGGTTCTAATTGGCATAATTTTGCCTAAACCGAATAATTCGAAATCCGAAATTCCGGCCCGGCCCGAATGCAAAAAAGTAAGAAAATAATTGCGGTGAGCGTGGATCGAACACGCGACCTTCAGATCTTCAGTCTGACGCTCTCCCAACTGAGCTATCCCCGCTTGTTGTTATTTACTCGATTCAAATTTTAAATAATAACTGAAATAAAAGGTCACCTCAAATTGGGTCGTACTCTTCACTGAGAATGTTCGTTCGGGACATTAAGAGAAAGAAAAAGAGATTAGAAAAGATGGGGAGAAGCATATTTTCCTTTTTCACTAAAAAGAAAAAAATGGCGATGGTGAGAAGCATCTCTTACATCACATCTACTCAGCTTCTCCCTCTCCATCGCCGTCCCAACATAGCCATCATCGATGTCAGGTACTTTCATACGCGATATTATTTTGTCGGGTTTTAGTTACTAATCTGATCTCTTTAGCAAATATTAATTTGAATCAGTCCGATTGGTCTTAGGGTTGATTTTGCTCTACCATGTAATAATACTGATATGGGTTTAGGAGAGAGAGAGTCCTTTGCTTTTGAATTATGTTTAGTTCTGGGATTAGAGATTAAGGAATCTCAATGTTTTCTAAAACTGGAACTTTGAAGAATCTCAATCTTGAAAAAGCAACTATTATGAACTCATGAGCTTTGGAACAAGGCTTTTGTGGTTAAGTGGTCTGTGGAGTAAAGAGAAAAGGCCGGATCTTTTGTAATTCTTAACTTAGGTTCTTCTTCTTATTCAGAGTTATGGCTAAAAATCCAAACTTTGTATGAATATATGTGTAATTGGGTGTGTTTTGTTTTGAAGGGATGAAGAGAGGAATTATGACGGGCATATAGCTGGGTCGCTACACTATGCGAGTGGTTCGTTTGATGACAAGATCTCTCATCTTGTTCAAAATGTCAAGGACAAAGACACACTTGTCTTCCATTGTGCCTTGAGCCAGGTGTGTGTGTTTTACTCTCTTTTTCACTTTCCCACAATATATAGTACTGTCCTGCAATGATTGAATGATAGGTTAGTTGGTTCATGTTTCATAGGTTTGAGTTTTGCTTAGAAGGAGATCTGTATCTCTCTAACTTTCTGCAATATGGATCAAAAGTGGATCAAGTTTGCAAAATCCAACCGTCTTTTGTAATGTTTGCCTACTAGTCTATCTATTCTTTATGTATGCTTTGGAGTAGGAACATAACATTCTTAAAAGAAATAACATCGATTAGCTCCAAATCATCAAGCTCCGTCCTTTAGCAACCTTTGATTTGAGCCAGTTCCCACTTGTTTGTTCTGTCCTAAGTCCTAACATAAACTTTTTTTCTCACACGAAAATGAAATGATTGCTAAGCTTTGATTGAAATCAAATCTTACTGCAGGTTCGTGGCCCAACTTGTGCAAGAAGGCTGGTGAATTATCTAGATGAGAAGAAGCAAGAAGGTACTGGAATCAAAAACATAATGATATTGGAACGCGGCTTTAATGGCTGGGAAGCTTCTGGAAAACCAGTCTGTCGCTGTGCAGACGTTCCTTGCAAAGGCGATTGCACCTAAACCCCCTACTATTGAACCATATTTGGGGACCTAATTGATCTTTTCCACATTGTCATCATGTATTAAAGCTGAATCCTTCAGATTTTATTCATAAAAAATAGTCTCTTGCCACCAATATATGTTTTGGTTCACAATAGTAAAAGGGCTCTTTTGGTATTGTAAGTTTTATTATTGAGCGTCAAAGCCACGTTTGTTATATCTTAACGCCGTCAATTAATAATGAACTTTTCGGGTAACGTTTATTAACGCCGTCAAAACGTTCTCGGTGACTTTTGCTTTAATCGTCAAAGCAAAGCGACGACAACGACTTCAGGGGAAGAAAGTACAAATCATATATTTTGATCTCTCTCTTCAATTCTCTACTAGTCGCGCGATTCATCTTGTTGTCGAAAAATTCCCAATTCCCGAGTCAAGAACCCTAATTTCAATATGGTTAGATTTGTTCGATTTCCCTTTTTTGTAAATTAATTCATCTAGTTTTCGATTTTCAGATTGACTGAATCTAAGAAGTTTCTGAAATTTCACAGGTTTGCGTTATGTGTTTGGTGCCGCTGTTCCTCGTCCCGCTCGTCAATTTAATGCCTCGCATCATCGATTTCTTCATGGTAATATTGGCTCCTTCTTTCTTGATAATCGTTAAGGTTTCGTTTTTTTTTTTTTTTTCTTTTCTCTCCTCGTCAGAACGATCAGATTCAATATCAGAACCTACAATTTCGAATTTTTAAAGATGCTAAGAGTGTTGTTGTATTCAATTTAGTCTCAAAGGAGATAGCTTTATCTGATAGAAAAGAAAGGAGATTACTTTAACAAAACCGGATATTAGAAAGAGAAGAAGATTAGCCCAAGATGATAATCTAGGATAAGCAAGAATACTGTATCATAATCTGTGCTTGTGTAAAATTGGGAAAACATTTAAGAAGCTATAGCTTGAGGTGGGATCTTGGAAAGTTGAAGATGTTAGCAATGTTTAAATCTTGGTTCTGTTAGTGTTTCATACCTACTATCTTTTAGACTGTACTAGTGTAGTGTTTAAGGAAATAAAAAGTGTGAAGATCATCATGGCTTTAGTGAATATTGCTGGTAAGTGTTTTCGTCTAATCATTTTGTTAACTCTTTTGAGTTTTGGCTGTTCATGTTTAATAATAACTAGGCGAAGTTGTACGCGTGGCTCGGATGGGAATACAGGAAGCCAGCGAGAGTTCCTCCAGCTTGTCCTTTCAAGCCAGTTGCTAATAACGACAGCGCTTCCAAAGTAAGTGGAAAAGACTGACTCACTTGTTTGGCGCTTTTTTATCCAGACATATAGTACTTTCTTTAGTTGACTTGTTTCTTGGGTTGGTGAAAACATAGCTGTGATGCTTCTTCAGTTGAATGTTTTATGTTTATACCTGCTTGAATCCAACAATTTTCCATGATTCCATTAGCTTCCATGATGTTCATTTACTATTCTCTGAATATTTCTCTTTGTATCCGGTATCTGAGTTTTCACCCTCACATGTGTTTGCATTTGAATCTTATGTGTGAAAAACCTTTTTTTGTAATAGGTGGCTGCTGAAACTGGAACTGAAGGTACAGAAACCATAGCTAAACCTGTCGTTGCAGAGGAGACGGGTGGGATTAAGCAGGATTGAGCCCGAGTCTTTTTTTTTTTTTTTTCAATAAAGCTTTTGTATCTGTGGATATGTTTTGGATAAAAGAAAGCTGGAAGATGAAATTACCTTTTGTGATCATGCTGTAGTCCGTTGAAACTTTTTGGTAATCTTCCCGTTAAAATTGCTACGTAACCGGTATTTTCTTATATGTTTACTTCTCTTTAATTCATTTTATATATGTTGTCTAGAAGAATCTTTTGCATGTGGGTAATGTCGAATCCCTCAGTAAAACTCGGATCACTGTACTGGTTGAGCTACAAAACACTTAACTTAAGATATAACCACTTAAAAAAAAAAATTTTTGTCAAGCCATCAAATCTAAAATCCGATATACAATCGAGTCCTGCCTTTGTTGTTGTATCCCTTCGTTATCTTCTAAGGTTGTTATTATCCCATCCATAGTGAAATTTTGGAATATAAAATTTAAAGATTTTGTCTATATATATAGCGACTACTCGGTTTTATTTGATTTTTTTCATCATTAAAAATCTAGTGATGACCACTTGTTGTCACTATTCTTTTTTTGTAATGTCATGTTAATTTCAAATGGACTTTCACTTAGGCCTATCTTTTCACATAATATTTTATAAATTTAAAAAAAAAAAGAATTAATTCGTTATTTTGTTGTTGTTGCATAATCATAATAAATGATCATTATTTCATATATATGGACCAAATAGTTTAAAGTTGCGAGCACTTCACTCACAAGCCACGTGCACACTAAAGAGCCATCACACTTAGAGCATTCATCACACTTGATGTAAAAAATAATAATAAAATAAAAGGAGAGAAAGATTAATCTTCATACAATATCTACTTTTTTTTAAAAAAACTTAATTTGTTATTTTGTTGTTGTTGCATAATCATAATAAATGATCATTATTTCATATATATATATAAAAAAAAGTTTGAGACTTCAAACAAACATAACCAATAATAGTGCTCTTACGCTAACGTTTAGGATAAAACCATAAAATGTGATTTCAATTAGATAATTAACTCAAAAAAAAAAAAAAAAAAAAAACTACTTTAAAAAGTGTATCGTCGTGTCTTTGGTTGTGAAAAAAGAATTTTTAAAAAAAATATCGTAATTATATTATTTTTTTCTCTGTTTCCATTTTAATTTGAAGATCCTCTCTTCTCTCTCATCTCTCGCTCACCGGAAAACTTCGCTGTCCAAATCTCCGGTCATTTCTCCGAAGATCTCGTCGATCTATCCAACGGTTTAATTTCACAGGCATACTCGAAGATTGATTCAGAAGAAGTGTAGTGGAAAAAGGTTCTTCTTCTTTGTTGTTGTAAAAGCAAATTGAATCTGAAATACTTCAAGAGATTCATCTTGATTCAATTTTGAGTTCTCATCTCGTTCGCGAAACTTAGGGTTTCTAAAATAGGGAGAAGCAACAACTTAGGGTTCTCTCTCTCTGTGAGGTCTGGTTATTATTATTATTAGAGTGGGTTGAAGCCATGTTTAAGAAGATCATGAAAGGGGCACATAGAAAGGCCTCTAGAACTGAGGCGAATGATTCGTCTATGTATGGATTTGATCCACCAGGTCATGGATCCAACAACAATATGGTTGTAAATCACGCATCTCGTGGTTCACTGCTTCCTTCTTCTTCTCCAGGTTCAACAACGGCACAACAACCCCATCCCCCTCCTCCTATGTATTCAGTTGAGCCTCTTCCGTTGTTCAGAGACGTTTCTGTTTCCGAGCGTCAATCTTTGTTCTTGAGGAAACTCCAGATTTGCTGTTTTCAGTTTGATTTTTCAGATACGTTGAAGAACGCGAGGGAGAAGGAGATTAAGAGGCAGACTTTATTGGAGCTTGTTGATTTTATTCAGTCTGGTGCAGGGAAGCTTACTGAAGTTTGTCAGGAAGAAATGGTGAAGATGGTTTCGTTTAATATATTCAGGTGTCTTCCTCCTGCTTCACATGAGAATACAGGTCAAGAGCCTGCTGATCTCGAGGAAGAGGAGCCTTACTTGGAACCATCTTGGCCTCATTTACAGCTTGTTTACGAGTTGTTGCTTAGATACATTGTTCCTTCTGACACTGATACTAAAGTTGCTAAACGTTATATTGACCATTCCTTTGTGTTGAAGCTTCTTGAGTTGTTTGAGACTGAAGATCCTAGAGAAAGGGAGTACTTGAAAACGATTCTTCATAGGATTTATGGGAAGTTTATGGTACACAGACCTTTTATTAGGAAAGCAATGAATTATATATTCTATAGGTTTATCTACGAGACTGAGAGACATAGTGGGATTGGGGAGCTTTTGGAGATTCTTGGTAGTATTATCAATGGGTTTGCTTTGCCAATGAAGGAGGAGCACAAGCTTTTTCTGATCAGGGCGTTGATACCGCTGCATAAACCGAAACCTATCGCAATGTATCATCAGCAGTTGTCTTACTGTATTGTTCAGTTTGTGGAGAAAGATTATAAGCTTGCGGATACAGTGATCAGGGGATTGTTGAAGTTTTGGCCTGTGACAAACTGTACGAAAGAGGTTCTCTTTCTTGGTGAACTTGAAGAGGTTCTGGAGGCAACACAAACTGTTGAGTTCCAACGCTGTATGGTTCCTCTGTTCCAACAGATTGCTCGATGCCTCAGTAGCTCTAATTTTCAGGTTAGTAAAATCTCGTATCCTATGGCTTGGTTTCTCTTTTCAATCTGCTCGTTAAAGTTTCTCTTTTATGCATATCAACCTTTGCCTGTTTAGCTTCTTGTATGCATATCAACCTTTATGTTGTGTAGTAATTTTGCATATCGAGGCAATGATCTAGGCCTATTATCTCAAACTCATGTTCTGACTCCTCCATCTGAAAGAAGTACTGTAATTTTTGTACTTGGCATGGTTGTCATAGTTTTATTTGTCTGTTTGTTGTTTCTTCCAATATCCCATGCTTATTCAGAAAACTGAATCTGTTCATTAGGGTTGTCACATGCAATTGCTATTACAATCTGCTAAATGAATTATTTGATTCTTACATCAATTGTCTCGTGTGTCACTCGTCTTGATTTAGCTCTGCCAGACAACCAACTCCGCTGAATTGATTGAAACCTTTTCTTGTGGTTTGTTCATGTATGATTGAATTCTCTTTCTTTGCACACCATGGTTTCATCTTCTCTACAGGGGTTGATAGCTTAAAGTTTAACCAAACATATATTTGCTTGAATTACTAAGGAATTTTTTCAATCTCTCATACTCAAGTGCTGCATACATTATCATGCAATGCAGGTTGCAGAACGAGCTCTGTTCTTATGGAACAACGAGCACGTAGTGGGTCTAATTGCTCAGAACAGAAGCGTGATCCTTCCTATCATATTCGGGTCGCTGGAGAAAAACACAGAATCTCACTGGAACCAAGCAGTTCACGGTCTAAGCGCGAATATAAAGAGAATGTTCATGGAGATGGACCCTGAACTCTTTGAAGATTGCCAGCAACAGTACGAAGAGAAACAAGCCAAATCTAAACAAGTGGAAGAGCAACGCCAAGATAGGTGGAGGAGATTAGATGAAGCAGTAGAGGAGCGAGAAAGAGAAGATCCTATGATCACTTCTTAGAAGAAAAACAGTTTACCAAACAAATCATCCAATTAATAATATTCTTTCTTTTACTTCTTCACAATTTCACTAATTGTTGCAAAATATTATATTTTATTTATTTATTTTGAAGGTCTGGAAAAAAAAAGTCCTTAAATCAAGCCATTAGAATTTCATTTTTCTCTTTTGAAAATCTTTTTTATGGTGATTCTGATTTCTCAATCCAGATTTAAATTGTACACACTAAAGTCAACAAAATCTAAATTTGATAAGAAATTCTGAGAAAGTTAATTTAAAAATTGAAATAACTGGTTATCTTATTGACATGTTTGAAGTAAATCTAATGCAACCAACTAATATCAAAATTTTAGACAGCGGGATTGGGGAGCTTTTGGAGATACTGGGTAGTATTATCAATGGGTTTGCCTTAACAATGAAGGAAGGAGGAGCACAAGCTCTTTCTGATCAGGGCGTTGATACCGCTGCATAAGCCGAAACCAATCGCAATGTATCATCAACAGTTGTCTTACTGCATTGTTCAGTCTAGGCCTATAACCTTAAACTCATGTTCTGACTCCTGGGGTTAGCAGCAGCACATAATGTGGAATTCCTATAAAAGGTTACTCATCTGCTCTGTTCCTCTTGTCTAATAATGGCTGGCTTCCATTCTTGTTTAGGTCTCTGAATTTCTGAATTATATCAAGATTATTGAGCCATATCCATCTCCTCCATCTCTAGCCTCCTCTTCCTCTCCATATCAAACTTCAGCTTATTCTCCCTAAGCACCTGAATCTCCTTGTCCAACTTGGTCAGCTTAATCTTCATCTTCTTCTTCTTCTTCTTCTCATCCATCTCCATCTCCATCTCCATCTCCAACTTCTTCTTGTCATCCTCGGACGCCCAGACTAAGACACCTAATATATAATAATAATAATAATATAAAGTTATAAACAACGCTAACTGATGAGAGAGTAAAGAAGAAGGCAAGAAGAGCAAAAAAGAATTGATGTACTTGGGAGCACATAGCCAGTAGTAGTGCAGAGACGCTTTCTTTTGATTACTATGTCTCCCGGTTGCGGCTGATTAGGTTTAACTGCAAGATTCATTCCTCCCATGTAACATCCATTTAGATTAAGCGCCTTGTCTACTACACAACTTTTTCCCCTAAGATAAATTATAGCTTCTGGAATGGTGCTGCAAAAAAAAAAAAAAAAAAGGGGTCTTAAGTTAGAGAGAAATCGATAACACTTGAGAGAACAATGGGAAACAAAACACACAAATAAAATAATTGGGGAGGAAGAAAGAGAAGGCACAAACCCAGGGAGAACCCGAACTTGCCAGACCTCTCCACATGAAGAGAAATGATCACAAAGCGCCATCTGAAGATCAATCTTAGGAAGCGAAGTGTCAAACCCGGTAACGAGGACCCTAAAATAATTTGATTGCATTGCACGAGAGAAAATATTATTATTATTATTAACATCTGAACACAAAGCTATTGCAGGTGGAGATAGATAAGATAAATTGATTTACCGATGTATTTTAGCTTGGTTAGCAGCACAAGGAGGATCCATGTATTCTGTCTGAGAGGGTGCGGCTTTAACGATTGCAGTCCATCCTCCCACGTCAGTTCCATTGAGTTCCAATGCCTTTTCTTCGGCACCTTCTCCGACCAAACACATGAAGGAAACACTGTAAAAGTTTATTTAATTTTGAGTTTAGCTCAGAGCATTAAACATAAATGAGAGAGAGCCAGGTGGGAGGGAGGGAAATTAAAAAAAAAGGTACCTCTTGAGGATTCGTTTTTTATAGTCTCTGGGAACATAAATATGCCCAACCCTTCCGCATGAAGAGAAGTGTTTCGTCAGCGCGAGCTTGAGAAAATACTCACTGAGCCTCGTGTCATATCCCTCCACGGATATCGTAGTCCTAGCAAGAGATAAATTTATTATTATCATCAACACCTCACAAACACAAATTTCCCACACAAAAAAAAAAAAAAAGGTACCGGGGTATGGGTTTGGGTTTCGGAGGGGCAACAACAGGGACGTTCAAATCCAGCGATCTCAGACCCTACAGTACCAAAAGATCTAATCAGAAAATTCTGTCCTAACCTCATAAAATACTTTTTCTTACAAATACTTGGAAACAGAGTTTTAAGCAAATAAGAGTGAGCGAAAGAAAAAAAATCCATAAGGGGAAGAAATCTTACTCTTCTGATGCCAGAAGTTCCTTCCATGGTTATCAAATTTGACAAAAGTTCCTTCCATGGTTATCTAGGGACACATTTATTTATTATCTAGTTACAGACAAACTGTTGGGCCTTGAATTTAGTGTAGGCCTGCGTTAAGCCCATACATAGTCCTAATTAGGACATAACTAAAAAAATCTTTTCTTTAATGATTTCACCATTTTAGTGTAGGCCTGCGTTAATGTTTCTCATCGTCAGTAATTTCGAGAAACATTTTACTCTACTAGCGCGCTGTAACTATGTTCTTAGCGTTTGTTGTTTCAAAGGTTACATTATTGTATCACAGTTAAAAACACTAATTAAAGAGGGGTTAGTCTTCTCCTAAGAAAGAGCCTTCTACATCTACATCTACTTCTCCTTCTCCATCTTCTTCCTCTTCTTCTTATTAAGTAAACAACCTAATATAAAAAAAAGAATAAACAACGTAACTAATGATAGTCCGGGTTTGCAAAACTCATGCGTCCCGCTCTGTAAAATTGAGGGATTTTGCCCATGTCAACAAAATCTAAATCCTCTATATTATAAATCACAAGTCATGTCCCAATAATAACTAGCACACATCACCAAACATAAAAATCAATTTTCAAAAAAAAAACAAAAACAAAAACAAAAATCAATCGACTTGCAATTACCCCTTTTCCACGATTTTTTTGGTTTATTCTGAATCACTTACTCCATTAGTTTTTCTTTACAAAAATAAATGATGCTTCAACTTCCATGAACATATCTTCTCTAATAATGCAAGATTTTGCACATGACATTGTAGCCAAATAACATCTATGAAGGAAGATATTTTACTACGACTAAGCAACAATGAATGTATATATTGAGAACAATTCGTAGATTGGTGATTCTATATTACTTATTTATTGTTCGTGTAAATTTTATTTGTTTCTTTTATGAACTTGATTTGCTTCGTGTGTGTATTGATTTTGTATCTCCCATATAAGTAGTTTTAGTGTCACTGTTGTTCTAATTCATTATTCCTTTTTTACAAGGCTAGACTAAATTTAAATTTAAATTTCAACATTGAAACAGATGCTTCACGCTGTTATTATGCATTTTTTTTTTTTTTTAATTATGCATTTGATTTTTTTCCCCAACTTCTAACGTCTTTTTATAAACCTTTTCTTTTATGTTGATAGTTTTTTTCTTTCTTAGATCATATGACTATCATATTAAATAGTTCATATAGTTATAACGTTAAGCACATTTAATAGTTTTGTGACATATTTTAAGAAAAGACTATTGTCTATGGTTCTCTATATGTGTGAAAGAATCATAACCGCATACGGCATACATGCCAAGTTCCAGCAATATAGGTTGATTATTTGCATGCGTTTGTGCTATGATGATAAGAATTAGAAGGAAATATTTGTACTGAAAGTTTTTTATATATATATAGCTTATGGTTTGAAGTTAGCTAAATGTTGTAGATTATCATTAAGAAAACTATTCAACTTGACTAATTTTCTGTTTACCTTCTCCTTCTCCTTACAACATTCTCGTTTCCTTTGCTACCACCTTAACTCTTTGTTTCCTCTCACCACTGAAATGATATCCATATACATGTGTTCTTTAATTACCACATTTACAATGATTTAGACAACAATAAATTATTTTGTCCAAAAAAAGAAAGAGAGAGACAATGATATAGATTATCAACCCGTTTCTTGCTGTTTCAGCAGAGAACCAGCAATATATGGTTCTCTATATGGAAGCTCTGTTGAAGATTTACAAATACTTGTCAAAGAATTTGGAAAAGTATAAGTCAAACTCTATCACTAGATGTAATTAACTAATTAATGATGTGATCGAGTGGGGGATTTTGTAAATGTTTACCATTTGTTTTGATTCTTGATGTTTTTGGGTACTAAATTTAAATAACTGAAACTATAACCGATAGGATTTGAATGGTAACAAACTTACAAAGAGTGGGACAAAACACGTATGAAAGAAGACAATTAAGTAGCATAGAAACATGATCTTAGCTAGTAAACATCTTTAACTAAATATATGGATCATGGGTTATTATCATTATCACCCCAAGACTCCCTTGGAATGCTATGGTGGTTATTGACATCGGCCTCAACCTCTTCTCCTGATACCTTCTCTGCTGTCAGAATTCTCCTTTTACCAACAGTCACGGCTAGCTCCTCCAATGGTCTTACCACAACGGTTACCGTGAGCAGTAGAAGTAGTAAGAGCGAGCAAGCCTTGGTCGTCATAGCTTATATATAGTTTAATCAAAATCTCTTATTTCAATCATCCAACAATATATGATTAGGGCACTATATATATAGAAGGGTACGTACAGCAGATTTATTTATTTAATTCACCACAATGAAATATTTATACACAAATGGTAGTGCGCATTATAGTTCTTACTTTTTTGTTGTTCTATTAAATCAAATCATATAATTTAGGTGGTGGTAAACTGATTAAATCGGAGAATCATTTATCCACCAATCAGGATGCACCACCTTCACCATCAAAACTAGGCACGATGGAATCGCGTCACTATGCAAAATTAGGTAATAACATGCTTGATGCAATTAACAAATTAAGATACAAACTAATGGAGCTTATCAAGATATTTTTTTTGTTTAAAATGCCAATATTATTTTCATATTGTATCAGTATATGATTACATACAGATATTACATTAAGAAAAGTGGAGTGTAAAAAAATCGATGACGTCTTTGCTTGTATGATATTGTTTCTCAAGGACAGCTAGCTATAATATTTCTTAAGGAAAAACAGAGTGAATCATACCACATTAATATGGATTCATGGACCAGGTCAATATTATATATAAGAAAGAATATTGTTAACCATGTTTTTATATATGTTTATATTTTGTACCAAATAAATAATGGGCTCTTAAGTATTGGTGCTTTTTCTTTCGTGAATTTCGTGCACCAAGCCTCCAAGATAGCTAAGCTAGCATCTTCTCATATCATTTATGCATGTATGACTATAACTATACTATTCAGTCGTCATAGTTGTATAGTTAAATTTGGTATATACAAATTTAAAAGTCGACTCGACCAACTAAATTAACTGATCTATTATTGGTTAAGAAACCAACCTACTAGTTGATGTTAGAGATCGAGTATTTTCCAAGTCCTAATTAGAGAGAGCCTTCTCCTTCTCCATCTTCTTAATTCTTATTAAGTAACAACCTAATAATATAAATAAAATAAACAACGAAACTAATGAGAGGGTTTTAATTTGTTAACTAGAAGAATCTAAGAAGCAAGAGCAAATGTATGTACCTGGGTGGCTCTCGCCTCCTCACTCTCACTCTCACTCTCACTCTCCATCTTCTTCTTCCTCTTATTAGGTAAACAACCTAACAATATAAAGAATAAACAAGGAAACTAATGAGAGGTTTTTAATTTGTTAACAAGAAGAATCTAAGAAGCAAGAGCAAATGTACGTACTTGGGAGATAGGTGATGCGCCTCCTTCTTCGGGAGGCAGTAGGATCATCAACAATAAGAGTCCTTTCTCCCATGTTAGATCCACTTAGTTCCTTGGCCTTTTCTACACATCCTTCTCCTTCAATGTCAATGTAAGCAGAACTGTAAAATTCGACAGAGACAGAGACTTTTGTTAGAATTCAATAACTTTTGAGAGTTGCATTGGGAAAAAAAAATAAAAATAAATAAAAATAAATTTGCAGGAAGAAAGAAGCGACAAACTTAGTGAAAAGATCAATTCCCAGATATCTCCACATGAAGAGAAATGTTCACAGAGGGCCATCTTGAGATCAATCTTAGGAAGGGAAGTGTAATATCCGGTAACGCGGACCCTAAATATTGATTAATTCAAGGAGAGAAATAACCAAATTAGTAACGTGACAAGGCTCTATCTAGAAAACATATATGTTACAGATACTACAAGAATTAGTAGTACAATCCTTACAAATAAAAAAAAATTGATTTGCAGAAAAAAGTTTATTAAAAACTTTACGTGTATTGTTTTCTCCAAGTCGAGGGATTACTAATATCAGGTATCGGACGATTAAGATCGAGCTGTATCGGAAAGGTTGCAGGCTTAACGATTGGAGTCCATCCTCCGAAGTCAGTTCCATTAAGTTTCAACGCCTTTTCTTCGGCAGCTCCTCCCTCGAACCTCACGAAGGCAACACTGATGCAATTTGAGATTATAATTAAAAAAAAAAAAAAAGTATTTTTGAGATTATAATTAAAACATGAATGAGAGAGCCTGGAACGGAGAGGGAATTAATAAGAAGCCACAAATAAACGAAAGAAAAGAAAGGTACGTACCTCTTGAGGATACCCCTTTCATAGTCTTTGGGAACACAACAAACTAATATCCATCCACAAGTAGAGAAATGTCTTTCCAACTCAAGCTTGACATAATAAGCTGGAAGCTTAGTGTCATATCCCTCAACGGAAATCGTCGTGATATTGCTAATTATTCAACAATTTGATTTTGACATCAATACTATGATCATCATCAACACAGCCAACAAAGTGGAAAAAAAAAATTCCCAAAAATAAATATATATGTACAAAATAAATTTTACCGGCGGCGTTTTGAAGCATCTGCAACACTGTCATTTCAAATCCAGCAATTTCAAACCCTAAAAAAGGTACAAAAGATCTAATCAGAAATTCTACTGATCGCCTCAGAATATAATAATTTTCTTACATATATTATTCATGATCAGAAAACCATATTAATTAATTAAATAGAGAAGCAGAGGTAAATCAAAAGGAGCGATCGAGTAAGAAGAGAACCCGCCCATAAGAAGAAGAAGAACAGTATAGTTTTCTTGTGCCGAAAGAAAAGCATTACTTAGCAGAGAGACGACACAGAGAGGTGTTAATCAAAGAGTGAGTAAGAAGAAAATCCATAAGGAGAAGAAGACTACTTTGATGGTAGATTCGTCCATGGTTGTACGTTGACAAGAGCGACTTCTAGTAACCGAACGATAATTTTCAGATTTACGGATTTAGGTTTCAACAAGGTTTTTTGTTTTGGTCTGGTCTGGTCTGGGAACATAATCAATCCTTTCGTTTATATTTTAAGTTACGAACAAATGGTTGGGCCTTCAATTTAGTGTAGGCCCATATAGTCTTAATCTTCTTATTGATTAAGAAGGATCCGGTTTTATAGAACAAAACTTGAGTAAATGAAATATATTTGTATCACGATGTAAAATATACAATATTAAAAACACATGGGTCATTTGCAATATTTTGTCTAGGTGATCCTTGCTATCCTTGCAAGTTGCATCCACTACTACTTAACGGTTTCTGACAAGTCGTGCAAAAGAAGGTTTTGTAATTAGGATGGTGATGAATACATATGATGGGTCATGGGTGACGACTAATTATGTTGATGAAGAATTAAAAAAAAAAAGTAGTATATGCTTTGCTTAGGGTGAGTAGTGAAGCTAGCTAGTTGGCAAGTTATGGCTTCTTTTGGCGGCCAAGCAATGCTCTCTCTTTCACACACAACACAACACAAACTATCCTCGACGCCAAGACTTCAATCAATTATTCCTCTTAAATTCGATTATTTTAAATACTATATGATTTTAATATTGCGATACTAGCTTCACAATACACTCAAAATTATTCTTCTTAATAATCTATATTATATTTGTAATAACACGTTAGCAAGAAATAATCATAGAGCGCCTAGCTAGGACAACTATTGTGTATTAGAGTTGAATGAGTAAAAAGTTGGATATCAATCCAGCTCCAAGAAACTCATTATTTTGCTTACTTTTGCAGAAATTTTCTATCGAATTATGGCAGAATGAATATTTTATAAAATGTTTTCCTGAATTTTATAGATTGTTGCCACCGAGTTATTGGTATACTACAAAGACCTAGACTACAGTTTACACATTAAAACAAAATATTTAACAAACTATAAGATAAGGGAGGTTATACTTCACCGAATGCATATTATTAGCTAATCACACGATTAATAATGGTTTGATCAAATAATTGAGTGACATCTTAGAAAGAGGCGCAAACATAGGGAGTGATATTATATATTTAATTCCGTTTTTCATTATAATTAAAATATTAAATATAACTAGGATCATGATTCATAATTGTGTGTGTTGTGTAATTGTGGGTTGGCTCAACTGCACATGAACTACTCGTCCCCAAAATTCGATTGCCTTTTACTTTCCAATCAATTAACTTAATTATTTTAATCAGTAAGTTAAGTTCAGTGTACATAAATCTACAATGATTAGTAGTATTAAGAAACATGATTAGAATTCGACGTATTATCAAGTTAATTAATGTTAGTTTAATAGCTTATATATATTTATATATCATAGTTTGACGACTCAAATCATAAAATTTGTTACATCACGTCAACTTAAGTTTGTAGGAACTTGTAATATATATGCTGCTAATCGAATTGTCAATATTGTGGTAACTGTGTTGCGTGTTAAAACTCCTATTTGATTGTGGATGACTTTAACTATCAATATGAACATGTGGACTACAAGATGTTACTAAAGTTTTAGGATTTTAATTAGTTAATGATAATGTAGAATAGATAATAAATAAATTGAATGACACATTTAGAATACGCAATCCAGATTTGATTTCTTCTTAATCTAATACACTACATTCCAAGTGTCAAAAATTGAAGTTCATTTTATTAGAAAAGATGTTGCACTCAGATTGTGTAGGATGATGACACTCTTCTACTAACAGAAAAAGAAAGTCTTAGTTTTCCTTCTTATAAAGAAAAAAATCTGCAAAGATTAGTGCTGGCAATGAATCCATATTTTTGTTACTAGCTAATGTGTACCTATGGAATTTATAATTAAGGATGCTTATCAGTATTTAATTTTGATAAAATACTAATCAATTTTTTATGTGATTCATAAGACAAGCAAAACAAAAGTTAACCAAAAGAAGAGATATAATTTAAATATTTGAAAGGAAAGAAAAAAAAAAAAAAACAAGAAGAGAACAACAAGTGGTTCCAGGCTTGCAAACCAAAACTTCCAGAAAGGAATCCTTCACCAAAAGTTATTTTGGGGTTTGCTTCTTTTCTCATCTTTTCTCTCTTACCCATTCATTATATATACACACAAATGAGTACTATGTGTATAAACAAATACAATCACATATTTATAAATATAGATAGATACTAAGACATATAAACCAAACCCACCAAACACTCTTTGATACTTCTCTCTCTCCATAAATACATATACCTCTCTCTCTTTGTGTTCTTGAAATACAGAGAGCCAATCAAGAAAGGGAGGATCATGACAAGTGTTATTGAGGAGAGTGGAGACCATGCGCGTCTTGTTCTCCTCATCAAGGGAAAACGCACCAAGCGTCAGCGTTCTGCTTCTCCTCTTATGACTGCAGTGTCCAGCGTTTGCAGCGGTGAGCGATCGTCACTGGTGGAGGCGAGAGAAGAAGAAGCAGCTGGTGAAGTCGAATTCCAAGGAGCTACGGATGAAGACGAAGACATGGCGAATTGTCTAATGCTATTGTCGCAAGGACATAAAGCAAAGAGTAGTGGCGATCATAAAATGGGTTTCTTTAGCAACAAGAAACCGGTGGCTTCTCTAGGGTTAGGGCTAGACGACGGTGTTTACCAGTGCAAAACGTGTGATAAAAGCTTCCAGTCGTTCCAAGCGCTAGGAGGGCACAGGGCTAGCCACAAGAAGCCCAAACTTGGAGCAAGCGTTGTTTTCAAATGCGACGAGAAGAAGACCGCATCTGTGTCTGCCGCTGAAACGGTGAAAGCAGGAGCTGTAGGAAGCTTTCTTTCGCTACAAGTAACTAGCAGTGACGGTATCAAGAAACCTGAGAAAACACATGAATGTTCAATCTGCAGGGCCGAGTTTTCTTCAGGACAAGCCTTAGGAGGTCATATGAGGAGACATAGAGGTTTGACAATAAACGCAAACGCAAACACAAACGCAGCTTCAACAATCAAAACAGTGATATCATCATCACCATCATCAAGTCATCATCATCATCATCATGAAGAATCTAAACGGCCAAAGACCTTTCTCCAATTAGATCTGAATCTTCCAGCGCCAGAAGATGAACGCTGCTGCGAGAAACCTAAATTCACGTTTGCGTCGAAAGATCAGATTCTTCTCTTCGCGTCAGCGTCCAATTCTTTGATTGATTGTCATCACTAATTAAGTAGTTCTTTGTAATTACTTTTTATGACCTTGATATGTTTAAATCATTAACCCTCCTCTTATTATTATTGTCTACTCATTCTTGTAATTTGACATTGATTCAATTAACTTCAAATTATTTCATTCTTTCATACTATTCATTGCTCCATATATAATTTAGCACAATTTCTAATAAATCATCGATCGAGGTATTATATAAATGCAATACTTAGCTTTGGGAGAATGATTAAAGGATTCTGATGAGGATGTTCCTTGGAGAACGGAAGAAGCATGTGACGATGACTTTCGCATAAAGTCACTTCGTTTGTTAGCCGCCACTAACTCCTTTCGACACACTTCACTTCCGTTTGGGGTTGTTCGTTTTTTCAGATTCTTTTATAATATAATAGTACATGTCTGATTATCTCATTAGATTAAATCAAAAAGACTACATCTAGAGTAATCTAGGTTGTTTAGAGAGTCCACACTAGGTTGAAGTACATTAGATGTGTATATATAGATGTATTGATCCCTAACTTCGACTAGTTTTGATGAATGTGTGTTTGCACTAGAAAATACATATACTGCCGATGCCATCCAATCTTTTGGGCATATATCACAAGAGTCAAGACATACATGTAACGAATCTTCATGATCGTGTTGTGTAAATATATAGTAAACTTTGTTACAAATTCAGTGTTTTTTTCTATATATATGCTAGACAAAATGTTCTATCAATTAAAAACTAAGACTATACTTACGTTACGTATCAATTATGGTATAGTGGTATCTTTATATCCATCATGTTTTACGTCTTTATATAGTCTGTGACTCGTATGTGACTCATCTATATTTCTCTTTTGTAAATATGAACACGATATGTAGAGAAAAGTGCAACGTATATTACTAACAGAACGAGTGAATATTCCTAGCAGTTAGATAACGATTGGTGTAAAAGTGATATTGTGATTAACGATGTCTTCTACAACTAAAAAGGATTGTATAATGCATCTCAACTGAAAAGTTCAGAAACTAAACTGAATACGAGAGTGGTATCTTGAACTTTTTTTAATCCATTTAAAGTAATAGCACTATCTTAATTTTCTTCAGAAAGACGTCGGTGAGACATTTTAAACTAAATGTAGTCTCTGTCCTTTTCACATCTTTTTAATTTATATAATTACAAACTGTCTTCTTAACCACACTTGTAATAAGACAAAACATCTAGCCCATGTAGTGTAATCGACGACGATTACTCATTTCACTTGGGATAACATAATTAAAGGATAGTGTTTCATATCACATATATACATCTTATAAAAATAAAATCATACACGGCGTTTATATATCAGTTTACGCAATGAGGTGTGACAAATTCAAATGTTGGAATTCGTAGGAGTTATAAATGTATAGTGGAGTAATTAAAAAGATGAAATAAATAAATGTTGATTAAGAATAATATATGTGGATGAATGGTAGTAGTAATATAGAATGAAATTGACTTTGTTTGGAACCAAACCATGCCACATGTAAACAGAGGCTCTGGCATGATTGGATACATTGCTGGATTACGCTAGTGTACGACGTCTATACAGCGAAGCAACCGTTTTCACCCACTTACTGCTTGACAGCTCACCTTAAACTCCATTATCCTTTTTGTTCTACTGTAGACCGACCGCACTTGATCATATCAGACCTACCTTTTTCCTCTTCCCCCCGAACTTTCTTTGACGTCATACATTCACACCCAACATTTTTAATTCTTTCAATTTGGTCCATTAAACCATTCGGTTTCACTTCTAGATATTAGTAACTAAACCGGCTTTTAAATTGATTTTTTTTTTTAATATAAATATCTATATAATATAACCAAACATTATGTTTTTAGTTTTTGATTCCAACCATGTTTTTTACTTAACTCGGTTGTTTAGTGATAAAAGAGTCATATTTCATTCAATTTTAATTTGATTTTGGTGTAAACCGGATTAGAAATTCTTCATTCAATTTAATCGAATATTAAGTTTATGGGGCTAAAATTAATACTTTAAAAATATCAGGTCCAAAACTATAAACAAACAAAAATAACATCCACCGAAATAAGTTTTTGTAAGCAGAGAGAGAGCCATCAACTTGTTTTCTTCAGCGACATTAGAAGCATTCCTTTAGCTTTTTGTCTCCTGAAAATTTTCAATCTTTCGTCGGAAGAGATTTTTCCGGGGGAAAAAAAAACAAAACAGAGCTCGTTTTAGTTCCTTTGCTGAGAAGCAAAAGAGATCAATAGATTAGTGTAAAGTTTTGTTTTTTTTTCTTTTCTTTTAACATCTTCTAGCGATGGCGGTTGCGCCGGCAAGAGCTCGTTCAGACTATGATTACCTCATCAAGCTTCTTCTCATCGGCGACAGCGGTAAGCTTCTTTCTCCATTCCTATGTTCTTCAATTAGCAATTGAAAACAAAAACAATATTTTGTTCTGAACCTTCTGCGATCTTAATTAGGGTTTTATGATTTTGATTTGTTTATGCTATGTATTACTACTAGTAGTAGAATTGACTCTTTAAGGAACTGTGGAACTCGTTGACAAAATTAGTTCTATATTTTTTTTTTTTTTGTGTTAAGTTGGTTTGGTTTATAGCTCTCTGTGTATATATATATATATATATGTTCAGGTGTGGGAAAGAGTTGCTTGTTACTACGTTTCTCAGATGATACTTTCACTACAAGTTTCATTACTACCATTGGGTATGTTTTCTTCTTCTTCTGCAATGGTTGTTTACTTAAAAGATTGTCTTTTGTTGTTGTTGTTGTTGTCTAAGTTTGTGTATATAATTTAATACAGAATTGACTTCAAGATAAGAACTGTTGAACTTGATGGGAAGCGTATCAAATTGCAGATATGGGACACTGCTGGTCAAGAACGTTTTAGAACTATTACTACAGGTAATGAGACGGGTTTAACGTTGTTGTTACCAAGTGAATGGATCTTTTAGTTGCATAGGTTGATTGATCTTGAGTTTTTGTCTTGATGATAACTTGCGTGTTTCCATAAGTAAAAGACAATTCATTGTTTCTGCCTTTAAAGCGTTTTGGTCCATTTTTTTTATTACTTGCAGCGTATTACAGGGGAGCAATGGGTATATTGCTTGTCTACGATGTAACTGATGAGTCTTCTTTCAACAGTATGTCTTTTACTTTTCTTTGTGTCTTTTATCTTGTTTAGTTAATTTTGCAATGATATTGGGATTGTGAGTCTTGTAGCAACTGAATACGATTGTTTCAACAGATATTAGGAACTGGATGAAGAACATTGAGCAACATGCCTCAGATAATGTCAACAAAATACTGGTTGGTAACAAAGCTGATATGGATGAAAGCAAAAGGGTAAGTAATCTTCAGTTGCATACTTACTTTCATGACTTATAGTTTGTAGTATACTGATTTGTGATCTTCTTTTTCAGGCTGTTCCAACTGCGAAGGGCCAAGCTTTGGCTGATGAGTATGGAATCAAATTCTTTGAGACGGTAAGCTAGAAAAAAAAAAAAAAAACGTGCCTACTGTTTTCATTAATTATCGTCTTGAGATAACTAATGTGACTACAAAATGTTGCAGAGTGCAAAAACAAACCTAAATGTCGAAAATGTTTTCCTTTCAATCGCAAAAGACATCAAACAAAGATTGACAGAAACCGATACAAAGGCAGAGGTAAGAACTGCAGGAATCTACTACAATTACTCGCTCTTCATACTCTTATACTGACATTATAGCTGAGTGATATTCTCATATTCATATGTACTGTTCTTGTTGCTTTGCAGCCCCAAGGTATCAAGATCACTAAACAAGATACTGCTTCATCTTCTTCTACAACTGAGAAGCCAGCTTGCTGTAGTTACGTTTAGGAGTATGATCGCTCTTTTTCGCCTGCACGCCTTTTTTATTGTCTTGCCTTCTTTTTAATCTCTTACGTCTCAAATCAGAGATAAATCTCATGTTGTTACCTAGAACGAGTAGGAAATCTCATTGATGGCTGTGATCTTTATGTCTAATTTGTTATCTCCATAATTTCCTGTACAATGATCTTCCTGATATGGAAGACTGTGTTTGGTCAAAAAACTATGTTAAAGACTTTGAATTTATGAAATGAAACTGTTGTAGTGTGTATAACTTTTGACTTCACAGTTCAAATTAGGATTTATCTTGTTCACTTTGATTGCTGTTCTGTACTCGAATCCATAGTTTGAGGCTTTGACCCAAAACAAACACGGATTTAAAAAGAAAACACTGGATGGGGTTTATTCTATTATGATATTATTATTACAAATCTCATTTCAGAAGCAAAAGAAGAACACAAGTAATCCCACAAATTTACATTGAAGCTACACATTATGTTCTACACACAAAAGAGGCAACTGCAGAGAAAAGAATCAGATTCAGTTTGCGATACACAACAGAACGATTCAAGTTTTGGTTTCTGCTCACTAGCTGCAACAGCCAGCTTGAGGATTAGTCTGGTGTTCTGGTTTCTGCTTCAAGATGTTTCTTTTCACAGCAGTTGATCCTTCTTCCAAAAGACTAGGTACCTCCATTATCTGTTTCATCACAATCAATCTCTGTTATGTACAAATCCCTCTTTTGGAATCAATTTTTTTAACCAATTAAGGATCTTTACCTTCAAAGCCAGCTCCTCGAAACACTGCTCCACGTTTTGACGAGTTGTAGCGCTACACTCAAGAAACATGCAGTTGAGTTCTTTTGCTAGAGCAATCCCTTCATCTCTGCTAACTCCTCTCTCAGATACCTGTAATCATATGTTTCGTCAAGAAAACTATTCGAATGACCAAACCATATTTTGAAAACAAAGTTGTGGAATTTCGATTTTGCAAACTCACTCTATCGACTTTGTTCCCAACGAGCATCCTAACACATTCTTGGTTTGTGGAGTAAAGCTCAATCTCCTTACCCCACACATCTACTAAGTTTGTAAATGTCTCCCTTCTCGTCACATCATAAACTGCATTCACCAAGAAACATTAACTAAACAGTATACAGACAGAGAGATCTCTTAGTCTCCTGTGATTGATAGATTGACGATGAACATTACCAAGAATGATTCCTTGTGCGCCTCTATAGTAAGAGCTCGTCAGTGTTCTAAACCGTTCCTGTCCAGCTACAACACCGAGAATATTATAGGTACCATCACTTTTCTTAGGAACATAAAAAATTTGGTAATTTCAGTATAGAAGAATCACCTGTGTCCCAAATTGTGAGTTTCAGTCTTTTGCCTCCTACAGTCAATTGTTTGATCTTGAAATCAACACCTACGAGTAACAATAATTGGGTTGAATCAAACAAATATAATAAAGACAAAACAAGATTCCCTTAAACCAAACCAAGACAAGAAGAAGACAGCTAGATTAACAGACAAAAAGTTTATATAATTGGGTCTTACTAAAAAAAAGTGTATCATCAAGAAACTAAGATTGTTTCAGTGGCAAGTCTGATCATTACAAAGATCACATCAAACGTAAATCTGAGACCTTTTTTCTCGAGAATTCAAAGAGAGAGAAACACAAAGTTACCAATAGTAGGAGCAAGATCTTCAACGGAGTTGGAAATGAAGCTGACAAGCAAACTGCTTTTACCAACACCAGAATCACCAATCAACAAGATCTTAAACGACAGATCGTATCCACTTTGTCCAGAAGAAGATCCCATTTTTCTAAAAAACCCAAATCTCTCTCTCTCTCTCTCTCTCTCTCTCCCTCTCAATCGATCTGTAAATCTTAGAAGAGCAAAATCAAATCCTACTACTAAAAAGAAGCAAACTTTTTGGAAAATAAAAATATGAATCTAGTAAGCTGCTGTAATGATGAGTAATTGATAATGATGATGATGATGATGATGATGAAGCTTCGTCGTTGATAATTACATCTATCTGCTGCACATTACTTTCTACTTTATAAGTAGCAATCTAAAGAAGAAAAATAAAGGGAGAATTTTTATTTGCCTGTGTGTATTGATGTTTTATGTTTATAAAATAAGAAAAGAAATGTGATGAAGAAATTGGAAGAAGATTTTTATTCTTTACCGATAAAGAGAGGAGAGGAGAAAGAGATTTTTTTTGGTTTTTTGTTTTTGTTAAAAAAGTATATGGGAGAGATTTATGGAAGAAGACAAAAGACACAGCAAACCTGAGACAGTAACGTTTGGGTTGTTCTTTGCTTTCTTCTCTCCGACACTTTACTTCACTAAAACGTCTCTGTTTTGGTTCCCAGGTTCTTTTGTCGACGTGTGTGTGTTAGCGTTTTGAAATCGCGGCTGCCAGATTGCCATTACAATATCAATAATAATAATAAGCAAAAAAAAAGAATTGCTTTGATTGGAAATAGTCACCAAGACAACATCAACAACCATTGTGGTTGGCTAAAACGTTTTTGGTGGATCAGCAAAGCCAAAACGGTTGGGTTTTTTTTTGGCGGTTTATAAAAGCGAGTGGTTCAAGTTGACGGTAGCAAAAGGCGACTGAACACCTATGTTGGTTTTAGACGTTTTACAAAACCGTCTAAAATAGCAGGTTGAATTATTATTTTCTAAAACTACAATTATTTAGTCACCGATGGAACCAATGATTTTGTAAGCACTTTTTAGTATGGAATGGGATCATTTCAATATACTTTTACGGTCAATTCTTTTTTTTTAATAGAAAAGTCACAAATACTAATTGGTTTTTCCAAATCGATTTAATGAATTTAGTAACGTTATAAAGTAGGCGATTGATGGATTGTGGGAGCCAAACATAGCCTTCGTCTCTGCTGTCAGTCTGTCGAGCCCCTTCAAAATCAAAACCCCACCTCTGGCTGGTGCAAAAGTTCACGCGTATAGTCAAAGTGCGTGTGCTTCCACGTTCCGAGTATGACGTCACTTAACATTGCCTTTTTTTTTTTTTTTTTTGTTGTCGTCACACTAAAAAGGTTCCTACGCTTTGCTTTGATATGCTTATTTGCACCTAAATTAATAAGCGTAACTAAATTTCATCGTAATATATATAAACTGTATGTGTGTTTGGTGTTAGTTCAACTCATAGGAAGATACAACTCTTTTGTCGAAATTGACCCACCAAAGTGCCACCCAAGTTTGAGTATCATCTACAGCTTCGTCTAACAATCCTCATATATCAATCAAATCTCCTTTTTTTTGGTTCAACAAATAGTTTCAAATCTAAAAAAAATAAATGTCAAACCTTTACTAAAGAAAAAGAAAAAAATAATAATAATGTCAATTGTATTTTTATTTGCTCTGTTTCGTATGTTATAAATTAGAACATGTCTCTTCTCTTGACATCTTCTCCAAGAAAATAAATTTAAATCTGTATGTTAATGTTTTTCAATGGATTATATATGTAGTTTGTGGGCTAAAATGCCAGCTTTGTGTTGGCAGCAGTGTTTAATGGGCTGTTTTTTATTTGGGCCATAGCCTTTTATTTTGTGGACCAGAGTCCCTTTATTAGATATGTCAACATTAATGTTGTCCGCACCACATGTAACAAAATTTGGATTTTCTAAAGAAAAATTATACGAGAGAATTCTATAATGGTTAGTATATCTGACTATATTAAATTGGATATTACATGATTGGTTAGTGGAAAAACAAATTTTATCGAAATTTTTTGTTATAACAAGAAATAATCAAAACAAAGGTCAATATATAATTAAGAGAATGTTCAAAAACTCTGGTTTAAGTTAAAAGAGGAAATAAATAAAAAAGCGTTCGTAGCTGGATTTTGTACCGGCTCGTCGGCTCTGTCACCACCAAATCAAACCGAGTCGTAACTTCGTCGTCTCTCTTTCTTCTCTTCTCTTCAACTTCCATCGTCGAAGGCGACGAGTAAAAATATTCTCTCCAGTTTTTTTTGGGGTTTTCGTACCATGGCTGTAGATAGCAGAATGGATCTGCTAAGCGAAAGAGCTGTGTTGATGAGAGAATCTCTTCAGAAGAGTCAAACCATCACCGATAATGTTGTTTCTATCCTCGGCTCTTTCGATAGTCGTCTCTCTGCTCTTGAAACGGCTATGCGTCCCACTCAGGTCTGTATTTACTTAGCGTTGCTTCTCTGATCATCTTCTTCTCTGATTGTTTTTATATCCAGAATTCCAGATCTGGAATTAACTCTCTCTATCTATGGAGTTAGTTTGCTGAGACTTGATCGGATTTTGGTTTGACTGTGTGTTTTTGAAATCTCTCAGATTAGAACGCATGCTATAAGGAAAGCTCATGAGAATATTGATAGGACTCTTAAGGCTGCTGAGGTTATTTTGTCTCAATTCGATCTCCTTCGTCAGGTTTGTTGCTTCCACCCATGAGAGATTTCATTCATTCAGATCGGTCGTTATAAATAGATAGATAGTTCTTTTAGCATAGGTTAGATTTACTATTTTTAGCCAACCTAAGTTCAATTCTTGTCAATACTAATCAAGGATAGGATTTGGCACAATACGTTTCATGCTACTACACTCTTTTTCAGCTATCATTTGGTGGGATTACTGGTATTTAGAAATGATATATTCTATATTTAGTGGTTATAACTTTTAAGTGAATTAGGATGCTGATCTTTTGCCGGAGGAACTTATTTTTTCGTCTGTGGGAGGTCCTTGTATGGATTTCAAACTCTTAGAAAACCCTAAGTCTGTTGTTTTTTGGCTCTTACTTTACATATCTATGTCATTGTTGGCTGGAAGTTCTACCGGATCCCTGCATGATATCTTTTCCTTCTGGCCTCTCTTCTGTGTAAGAAAGTTCATAGTCAAATTATGATGGTCTACATTGAGAATACATGCGTCTTTGGTTGTGGTTTCTAGTTGGCTTTTCTGAGTTACTTTCTTTTTTGTGACAAGAAACCAATCTCTGAGTATGCTCTCAATTCATTTCTAGGCAGAGACTAAAGTACTTAAGGGGCCACATGAAGACCTGGAAAGTTATCTGGATGCTATAGCTCAACTCAGGAAAATTATTCGTTACTTTATGAGCAACAAAAGCTTTAAGAGTAGCGATGGAGTCCTCAACCATGCAAATAGCTTGCTTGCTAAAGCACAGTCAAAGCTGGAGGAGGAGTTTAAGCAGTTGCTAGCTTCTTACAGGTTCGTGCTTCTGTGCCTTATTGGAGTTTCTGAACACATCCTCGAGAAAAGTTAGCACTTCATCTGATGAAAAAATGACAGTTACCTTTTCTAAATATATGCTCTTGCATGCTATAACTAAGACTCTTACCTTCCTTTAACTTCGGGGAACATAGCTAGCTGTCGATGTTAGCTACTCTTTCTAGTTAGTTTTCAGGATCTATTCTTCGCTCAGGGAGGGTCTTACTTTTTAACCTTTCTTGCAAATAACCAAGAACCATGTTTAGCACGAGAAAAATGCATTAGCGTAGAATGATGAATTTTTCTGAATTATCGAATTTATTAATATGTACAAGTGCCCTATGTACGAGTGTTCCAGACAACTGGTTTTAAATGGAAAAATGCTGTAGCCATCTCTTTCTAGGATAATCATAACCTTTCCCATTCTAAATTAATAGACATTTTCAATTATCTATATTCATCTTGTCCTCATTATCCTTTCCGATTTGTCTCTGTTATAATCAGTAAAGCCGTGGAGCCTGATCGCCTTTTTGATGGCCTTCCCAACTCACTGAGACCATCCTCAGACGGTGATGGAGGTGGAAAACCACACGGCGCACATCACAACGATGAATCAGAAACTGCTTCTTATACACTTCCAATCCTCATTCCGTCAAGGGTGTTGCCACTTTTGCATGATTTGGCACAGCAAATGGTTCAGGCTGGTCACCAACAACAGTTGCTCCAAATTTATAGGTGAACTTTTGAGTCTTGGTCATTCATCCTTTATGTTGTACAGTACATTGTCAAAATGCCCTTCGATTCAATTTTAACTCATAGTTCTAACATGAGTCAGAGTACTGTTTCAAAGTAAAGTTGCTTCTAACGAATATGAATGTACAATTAATTTACGTATAATACTCACCATAGTTTTCTGCAGGTTGTGAGTTTATATTTGACTATCCTTGTTATGTTTCACTAGTTACGCTAGAGAGAAATGTTTTTGAAATTATGAATTTTCTATTCACACTCACCTAGAAATATTGGTGATTTTTTACATATGCGTGTGTTTTTTTTCTGAAGAGAAGCAAACTGTTTGGCTGTGATGTGCACATTGTGCACTACACTGTTTTTGCTTACCTGATCTGAAAAAATGATTGCTAGGTGCATTGCTATTTGTCTCATACGTGTAATGCATTGGATCAGCTTTGTCTTTTTCTTCCATAAAATATATGTGATACTGCAACTACTACTATTGTCATATTTAAGCAGTGAATTACATAATCTACTGGCATTTTGTCTATACATATTTAAGATGCATTTGCGTGTTTTAAATTTGTCTTTAATATCCTTCTGTTCAATCTTCTGTGTTTTTTTCAGTGAAACACGTTCTTTTGTCTTGGATGAAAGCCTAAAGAAATTGGGAGTTGAAAAACTTAGCAAAGAGGATGTTCAGAGGATGCAGTGGGAAGTTTTGGAGGCCAAAATTGGAAATTGGATCCATTTCATGCGCATTGCTGTAAGAACGCGAGTTAAAGTTCGGTATACTTTTAATTAATATGTTTTGTTGACCCTTAACTCGTGATATTTTTTTCGACAGGTTAAATTACTCTTTGCTGGAGAAAGGCAAGTATGTGACCAGATATTTCGAGGCTTCGATTCTCTTAGTGATCAGTGTTTTGCCGAAGTTACAGTGAGCAGTGTCTCAATGCTACTTAGCTTTGGGGATGCTATAGCCAGGAGCAAGAGATCTCCAGAAAAGTTGTTTGTACTCTTAGACATGTATGAGATAATGCGGGAGCTTCATACAGAGGTAATAATTTTCTCATTGTTGCTCTAATATAATTATGTCGCCATACATTTACTGAAAATGAAAAATTATTCTGTAGTGTCAGCTTTTGGTGGATTTTTCTGATTTTTAGACTGTACAGTTTTCAGTACTATGAACTTCGGTACATGCTTGATTCACCTTCAAATCTGTATTTCATTTGTATAAAGCTAGTGAGATGAAATATTAGAATACAGGATGATGCAGACGTGTACTTTTCTTTTATTGACAGTTTGACACAATGATTTACCAGATTAAGACAAAAAGTTCAGTTTGCATAGGCTTAGAGTTCACAACTTACTTCTTAGAGATGTCAACCTAGCTGCTTTATTTACTTGAGTAATATTTTGGAAATTGATTGTCTTTACTGTTTTTCTAACCTTGTGGAGTTTCTGTGATCGGATTTGTTTTGAGCATTGATTACATGTAATTTTCCTTCTTAAATCCCCACCACAATAAACAGCATGGCACACTCAGAAAAAAACTTTTGATACTTAATGTGGTTGAAATTTGCTATCTAGGACTGCAGAAAGTGTGATTTAATTGATTACCTGTTAGATTTTGTGCTACATTGTATAAATAACATTAGATGGTACCACAACGTCATGAAATTTATCTCGATGGACAGATTGAGACTATTTTCAAAGGTAAAGCTTGCCTTGAAATTAGAGACTCTGCTACGGGCTTGACAAAGCGGTTGGCGCAAACTGCTCAGGAAACTTTTGGTGATTTCGAAGAAGCTGTTGAGAAAGATGCTACAAAGACTGCTGTTCTAGATGGAACTGTCCACCCACTAACAAGCTATGTCATCAATTATGTGAAGTTCTTATTCGAGTAAGTACAACATACATTACGATTTGATGAGGACTAGCCCAACTAATTGCTTTGTTGAATCTCTTTCTTCTTCCACACTTTAATTGATGATCTTTGGTGCCAGCTACCAAACAACATTGAAGCAACTCTTCTTGGAATTTGGAAATGGAGATGACTCAAATTCGCAGCTAGCATCCGTAACAATGCGGATAATGCAGGCACTTCAAAACAACTTGGACGGAAAATCGAAACAGTACAAAGATCCTGCATTGACACACTTGTTCCTGATGAACAACATTCATTACATGGTCAGATCTGTGCGACGGTATGTTTAGTTTCACGTTTTTAAAGACTGATCAGGACTTAACTAAACAGAAAACCCGACACTCAGATTTCTCTGTATCATAACTTTTCAGGTCAGAAGCCAAGGATTTGTTAGGCGATGATTGGGTTCAAAGACATAGGCGTATCGTTCAGCAACATGCAAATCAATACAAAAGGATTGCCTGGACAAAGGTTCTTTCTATTTGTCTAACTATATAAATAAATCCGACTATATAAAAAATGTTCATTATATTGTTATTAAGAAACTTTTATATGTATCTGGTAGATATTACAATCCTCATCGGCGCAAGGTTTAACAACATCTGGGGGAGGAAGTTTAGAGGGAGGAAACAGCAGTGGAGTTTCAAGAGGATTATTAAAAGAGAGGTAAGGCTTAAACAGCTAAAATCAACAGTAATTGTAACATGCTGATATAAGTGGTAATGATGAATAATTAACTTTTTTAAAATGGAACAGGTTCAAGATGTTTAATATGCAGTTCGATGAGTTGCATCAGAGACAATCTCAATGGACAGTTCCAGACACAGAGTTAAGAGAGTCGTTAAGACTTGCTGTAGCTGAAGTATTATTGCCTGCTTACAGATCATTCCTCAAACGTTTTGGGTAAATTCTCCTTTTTCTCTCTTATATATACAAAAACATTTTTAAAACATATTTGATCGAAATGTAGAAAACCCTAATGAGATATAAACCGATGATCGGTGTAGGCCTTTGGTTGAGAGTGGGAAGAATCCTCAGAAATACATAAAGTACACAGCTGAAGATCTTGAAAGATTGTTGGGTGAGTTGTTTGAAGGTAAGTCTATGACTGAACAACAACCACGCCGGTAAAAAAAAAAAAAAAAAAAACAGCTGAAGAATAAAGATAATGAAAAACCTATCGTGTAAGGTAAAATTTCTATCAAATCTTACCTTTCATGATTAAGGTTCGTTGCCATTGTATATGGAGTGTCCACTATTCGATTTTGTATTTCTACTATTCTTTGGTTACGGAATGTGAAAATGTTCTTTTAGCAACTCTTAAGTGTGTAAATTACTTGGTGACGGAGTTTATTTCCTTTTGTGTTACGTTCACGTTTTGAAAGAATCATCATTCATAAGCATAAAGTGAATGAGCCAACTAATTAATAATATATCTACATACATATAAAGAATCATCATTGATAAGCATAAAGAATCATCATCTCATCAATTCTTATTTCCAATTTTACAAATTAATCCACATCATAAGAAAAAAATAAAAAAATTAAATTAATGCGTTAGTTAATTCATTTATTTTTGTAATATTTTTTATATTAAAAGCAATAATTTAAACTAAAATATAAATCAAATATAAAATGAAAAAACAACAAAAAAATATTAAAAATAAAATATGAATGGAGATCACACATAAATATAAATTTAGATATTTTATCATAACATATAATGATTATATAAATATTTGTAAAAGACTAGAAATGGAGAAAAATAAAACTATCATATATTTAATGAAACAACAGTTACTTTCACGAGTTACAACTATTTGGATTTAAAAAATAAAAAAAAATTTTAAAAAAAACAAACGCAAAAATTTAAAGGTTTTTTTTTAAAAAAATCAAAATATCATTCAATTATTGGTATTAAATTATAAGTTCATGTTATTGATTAAAGTCGGTGTATCTTATTTTTCAATTATAGTAAAATATATATATATATAAAAGCTTTTGAAACTTTTCATCATCCATAAATATACAGATACCATTGACTAAAACCAATGCCGAAGAAATTAATATAACTATCTACAAATAGAGAAGATATGTTTATTCATGAATGAAAAATATGCAATTGATTCAATAAACATTTTGATGTTATATAAACAACCATCTAATATTTTGATTATAATCTAAAGCTGGTGGTAGTTTTTTTAAAATGTCATCACTAACATTTATCAAATTTGTTGGAGTACTAATGGTTTCAATTTTTTTTATTTATAAACAATATTTACAAGGATTTCATTCAAATCAAATAATCTGTTTGTATCACTTTAAATGATGTTTTAGAGTTTTTCATTGTTTTATATTAAGTGACATTTTCGATTTTCTCCTAAACTTAGGAACCAAAAATTAGGCTAGCAATGTTAATATTCACTTTGGGAAAAATGTTGAAAAAACTATGAACTTCCAAATTTGGGACAAAAAAAATTCTTATTTAAAAATTCATATTTTTTTCATCCCAAATTTAAAAGTTCATGTTTTTTTTGACATTTTTCTATATTCACATTATGTTCTACAGCAAAAATTTGCTTTTTTAGAGTTCAATTTCGATTTTATAAAACCAAAGTATAAAAAATGATTCATTACCACATCATAATCTCAAACAGTTCTAACTTCCATTACTTTGCAACTTTATAATTATGATAACCCATATCTAAGCAAATTCAATTCTAGATTTAAAATTCAATATGAAAAATCCTAAATTCACAACAAACCACACATAAAATACTAATTTGACAATGAATATGTAGAAAAGAAAGTTGCAAATATTTGAAAATTGTCCATACAGCTAAAATCATGGGGACAAGAATTTTCATTCGGACCAAATCTGTTATTTTCTTTATTAATGGATTTAGGCGATTAAATCAGTTTGTCTAGTGGTTTCTAATCGCAACATGTCTTCATTCGGGCATTACCACTCTAATTAATCAACTTAAAAATTAATTAACCAGCTGCACCACACTTTGTTAGTTACCTAACTATCATATTCGATTAATCTGTCAAGAATATATCTAATCATTAAGCACCTGATTCCTTTTCGTTGTTATGAACTTATAATGCTCTATATTGTAGATGCAGCCTTGATCTACTAACCATTTAATTATATGTGAGTTTGGTTTTATAATTTTTCTTTTATGTTAAGCCCTAAACAATTTGAAAATGAAAAAAAAAGAAAAAGAAAAAAATTGACGCTAAACAGTAATCACCTTTCAAATGTCCGATAAGGCGATAATCAACCAGTACTTCAAGAAAATTCGTTTGGAACAAATGGTATATTATATAATAGTTCAGGATACTATGCATAATTATGCAAAACAACTCCCAAATAATTTTTTAACCATAAGAAACCGACCACAACCTTGTTATTGAGCGGGACAAGACAAATAGAGAGCTCTACCGACGTGCATACTTAAATCAAAAAGTGGGAAAGACATATGATTTATTAGTAAAGTAAAAGAGTGATGAGATGAGCTTGTTGTTTAAAACACACATGTTTGGTAATGGCATATTCCTTTTAGAAGATCCAAATTCTCCCAACATCTTTACATGGACTTCCCCATTTCCATCATCTCCTTCCACTTTATTCCCTAAATAATTTTTAAAATAAGTACTTTTGATTTATTTCAATGTCATCTTTACACCAATGAGAAATCTTACTTTTATTCTCCTTTACACCAATAGTATACCTATTTCTCTTTTTCTTTTTCTCTTTCTTTTTGATTTATTTATTTATTATGCTTACAATAACTTATAGAACCAAATACTTTGAATTCATATGGTTTTACATACAAATATATTCTTCAAAAAATAGTTTACATGTCTGTATTCCGTATATATAATAATATACAAGATACATGTTATATTTGTATTCACTTTTGGGTACAATTTAGAAAAGAAACAAAATAATCAATCATCAACAGACACGGAATACAGTAGTTACACTGAGTTTATTAATTATTATAGAGAAAATTTTAAAGGAAAAGTGGAGAGAACACTATAGCTTATTGCATTGAGTGTTTTCAACCTCTCGTTTAATTTGTCTCCATGACCAAAGACAAAGAGAGAAACCATAAAAACCCTAACAACATCCATTGTTGAAACTCTCTTTGGCACAGCAACCATACACACAAAATATGGCCATCCCCTAAAGAAAAAGAAGCTGAAGAACCCTCTGGACCAGTAAGAAGATCTCACCAAGAAAGGGCTTTGAGAGGTTCAAGTTTCTCTTTAGGGGATGGCCCCAAACACAAAGAGTGCTCACAAAAGGTAAGAAGTATAAATCTCTTGGAGATTATGATCAAGAAATTGTGTTTATTTGTGGGTGTTGTCTGAATGATCCTCATCATTCTTATCATTATCAGTATATATATATGATGATGATGATATGATGATGAGGATTGTGTATGAATGGAGCGATGAAGATTGCATGAAGGTTGATGAAGACAAGCTTGATGTGTCTTTTATTATCCCTCGTTTGGGCAACTTCGATCCTTTGGCAAGCTTCGGTTCCCCTCGGAATCAGCAGATTATTATTATTTCACTACCTTACTATCTCTCTTTTTGTCTATTTTCCTTGTTTACTTTGTTTCCGGTTTGGTTTGTTGTCTTTGATTTCGTTTGAATTTGTGTGTGTGATGCACCATTCAGGTGTGTTCCTATCTGTGTGTGAGGAATAAAAGAATATTCGGTTTCTTATTTCTAAACCAAACACCACTTCATCTTTCCCATCTTTCTTTAATAAGTGTCTTCAAAAAGCTATTTAGCAAAAATACTTTTAAGCTGGCCCATTCTTAGCCCATTAATACTCCAATTCTAGCCAATTACATTATACGAGTATATCTGTATGATTATGATTTATATGAACTATGAAGAAAACCAAGCCAAGAGAGCCCTAATTAAACCGTGTCTGGCAAGACATTAAAAACTCGAATTAAAAAAACTAGAAAAAATCCTAATAAATTAAAATAAAAATAAAACAAAAGATTAGATAACCCTAAAAAGAACTGTTTGTATTATCTGAATAATAAAATAAAGTATTGAAGAAAATTAAAAGGTTTAGGCCAAGTGTATCCAGCTTGGTTGTTTCTTCAATTTCTTTTTCTCGTTTTTCCTCTCAACTTTGAGATCAGACATGGTCATCACGAGTTTCTTGACCTCTAATTTGAGTTCCACAATCCGTTCTTCAGAAGTCTTCTTTTCCGAGGAGACCTTGTCAAACTTAGAATGCAACCAGTCGAGTTTAAAACCGACTTGTGTCAGATCATGCAAATCCTTAGTGGCTTTGGTTAATTCAGCTTCGGTGAGATAACCAAGAGGCGTGTGGTAAAGTATCCCGATGGTGCGGCAGAGAAGGTTCATGTATGTATTCCTGAGAATTTGGTTTTGCACTTTAACATTATCTGTAGTCTCTGGATACGTCTGAAAAATCCACTTTGCTAACGTGATGTTAGAAGCATCAATGACGAAACCATTGACTCTGATCTTTTTGCGTCTATACAACTGAAATTGGTTCCCCATCACTTGGCTTTTGGAGTAGGTATAGCTATGGTATTCTCAGAGAAAAAAAGTTTGTTTTTTCTTTCTACATGAGTTGAATGTTTCTAGAACTACCTCTCGTTATTTATAGAGGCAGCAAAAGAAGCCTAAGCTTTTTATGATTTCTAAATCAAATCGGAATCGAGTTTGTTAATTTTTTTAGATATTATTTTGGTTTTGGGTTTACTTGAAAATAAGATAAAATCATATATAATTTTTGAATTAGGAATTAGTGAAATTAAAGAACATTAACAACCGTACAAATTAATCGTATAATCACGGAAAATTAAAAGAAAATAGAACCACGGAATTAAATAAACGAGAAGATATTGAATTTACCTGAACATTCGCAGTAAATCTTTTACTTATTAATTTTTTTTTCTGAAACTTATCAAATTTATTCTATTAGTGGACTATTATAAAAAGGTGCGATTGCTAGATGAGCTGTTATGATTAACTCATGGGCTGTGACAACTAACACAAATATACATGCTCATTAATTTGGTCAATTCTTTACTTCATGTGAACCAAATTGCCTAGATGATCTAGTCTAGACTACATCCGAAGATGGTCTAGTCTAGTACTAACATACTACCGTTGAGTGAATCTCGCTATTAAGTATACCACAAATTACTAACACGTTCAACTTTGTGTATAGATATTAAAAAAAAATTGTAAATAAATATTAAAGAAATAAGAGAATTAAATGGAAATCCAAAAACAGGAAGTACATGGTTTACATAGATGAAAACTTGAAAACCTACAAAATCATGTTTGGCTAATAAAAAAGCAATAAATTAAAGAAAAAGTAAGAGTCTTCATGTCTTGCCGCAGAAGAAAATGAGCCCTAAGGAACTATATATGGGTTCTTGTTCTTCAACTTGGCCTTCTCCTTTTCCAACTCAGCTTTGACATCAGACATCATCACCTCAAGTTTCTTGACTTGTGTTTCAAGTTCCCCGATCCGAACTTCAGAGGCACTATGGTTCTTCCTGTCAAAGCAAACCTTCCAAAGCTTCAAACTTAACCATTGCAGATCGAAACCGACTTGAGTCAGATCAGACAAGTCCTTCGAAGCCTTGCTTAATTCAGACTCGGAGAGATCATGTGGAGGCTTGTGGTAAAGTGTATTAATGATGCCTAAGAGAATGTTCATGTACGTTGTCCTGAGTTGCTGGTTTTGCAATTTAAAATCCACTGTAGTTTCTGGATGGTGCTGAAAAATCCAATGCATTAACTTCACCTGCGAAGGATCAACAGTGAAGTCATGGACAATATTTTTACTTTGTGTCTCCATTTGGTTCCCCATTTGTATTCTTCGATATTAATTGGTATGCGCCTTCAAGAAGAGACCACAATGGAAATTTCTAGAATGAAGTTTGTTTTATTCTTTGCATGGACACTGCTCACAACTCCTTTTTATATAATAGCAAATAAAAATGAAAACTTTGCAGTTTCTAGATAAAATCGAATCTAATTTAGTGAATCTTCGTTTTGATTTCGTGAAACTATCTAACAATAAACAAGATTTCATATCTAGTCAATGATTTTTTATATTTGTTTTAATTTTTTTTTTTTTGAGCGAGAAACTATAAAGTACAAGTATATTTTGGGTTTGATAGGTAAGCACGTGGAAACGAAAAAATTTGGCTTTAAATTTTCCGAAATGAAGGAATTGTTGGATTTATCACTTAATTGGATTAATGGAAAAGTTGCAACGTAACATTGGCTTGGTGGGCTGCAATAAACCCATTATAAAAAAAAAACTTGATTCGCTAGCATTACGTTCCAATTCCTCTCCAACAAAACCATCTCAAGCTTTGGCCTCAACCATTCAACAACATTCAAACCGGCTTGTGTCAAATCAGACAAACCCTCTGATTCTCTGAAGCGTTGCTTATTTCAGCATCTTTCATATCACGCGACTTCTTGTGGTAAAGTGTCTTAAAGATATAGAAGAGAACGTTTTAAAGATCTGCGAAGATAAAACATTGAAGCCAACATTGAACATTCTGTTGGTTCCTCCACCATATCCCTAATAATTCTGATCTACTAGGCATATCCATAAATTCTTAGAAAAAGTTTTGTTTGAGTTTTTTTTTCGCTTGATGATGCTACCGCAATCTCTTTATATAGGCAGCGTGACACTTAGGCACTTAGCAAACCGAACCGAATAAGTGAATCTTTTAGATTTAGTTTTGATCTAGGAATTAGTCAAAAACAAGACAAACCCATGAGCTGTGACAATAAAAGCCAATATATATATATTCACTAATTTGGCAAATTATAAACTTCAGGTGAACCAAACCATAATGGGAAAATAAGATCATAACAGCTCTTCTCACTTCTCTTATAATATTTTACATCAATGAAATTATTTCGAACCCGATTTTTATTGATAAAAGCCACTGAAGAAGAATTCACGACTAGATTTTTATGCAACGAAAATGCTGAAAACATAGCAAAACTCAACGATAAAATAAACCCTTAGGAGATCTTCCGTTCTTTAACCAGACAAGCATGGATAATTTGAATGATCTATGCAACACTAATAATAGACGAAACCGCTGCTCTCGCGAAAACAAGCTTTACCGCCAAAGTAACATTTATTATCATACTATTGACATCGACCTTAAGTGTAAGTGGATGGGGATATATAACGTATGTTGTTTCCTATGGAAAGCATATGCACATGTTTTATGGAGGATGAAAGCACATTCCATACATGAATAAAAATTACTCTCATGTATAGGAGGAAATCAAACATGCTTGAAAACAACACTCTATAAGGTTTTATGAATTTAACTAGTTTTTTTTGCAAGCAAGATGATGGAATGTTTAACTAGTTTATTTTTGCAAGCAAGTCCTACATATGAAAGTAATTACTATTCGTGAATGGAATGTGATTTCATTCTCCATGAAAGATGTGCAAATCCTCCCCGCAGAAAACAAAATTCGCTATATCCCCATATACCTACTTATACTTAAGGTCGTTATAAATGGATATGATGATCTAAAAAGGTTACTTCCTCTGCAAGCAAACCTTGTTACTTGCGAGAGCAGATCTTGAGTGTCACATTAAAGGGTTACCGAGTCTGTGAGCAATCATTTATTCTTAACTTTACACCCAAGAGTAGCTCCATGATGCTATGTCTGCAAAATAGGTTACTATCATTAGCTACTAAGATTAAATGTGATTTTACTTAAACAAGACTAACATTTTGCTCTAGATATCGTGAATATAAAGAGTTAATTAAGGTCTCACTTGAGATCTAACCTGGACTATATATCGACGTGAAGAACCTCTCCCCGCTTGGCGATGTGGAATTGATCATAGGAAGAATCGAGATGGTAAAATTGCTACAAGATGGGACTTTTTTTTGGCTAATGTTTTCACATCTTGAAGATCTGGATGGTTGTGATAATGTTCTTCTTCTCCTTTTCTCTTTACTTTATACAGTTATACTATACATGACAAGATTCAACGTGGCTTTTTGCACATGGTTGTCTTCTTTTGATAATATAAAAGATACTAATATATTAATGTTTTCAGATCTTGAAATTAGAATAGATCTATATTGTAGATACAGTTCGTTTCGTGGCAGCTTCTTAATATTACTTATATAAAAAAAAAAAAAATCACATTAATTATTACTACATTACGTCTCGATATAGTCTTATGTCGGCAAGTCTTGATTTGAAATCATGAACGAACTATATAAATCAGTGAATCACATTTGGGTACCAAATAATGAGTTGGAAAGTTGCTTATGGGCTGAATACAGTATGTAGCAAGCCCATTCTCTGTAACAAGCATTCAATAGGCCCAATACATATGAGAAAGTAAAAATTATTTATTACAAAAGCGGCTGTGAAGAAGGCAACGAGCTCTGTTTCTTTCTCAGACGAGACATGATGATCCAATAAACAAATCCTGCGATGATGAAACTGAAAAACAAAGCGTTGTCGTAAACAACGACGAACCCATTCGAGATCTTCGACAAAGCTCCGATCTTGTGTAGAAAGCCAGGCACGACTGGGATTATTCCGGCGACCAAAGCCACGATGGCTGCGACGTTATATCCCTTGGTAAAGTAATACTCCCCGGAGGGACTCAGTGAGTACAAATCTCCAATGTTCAGTTTCATCTTCTTGATCAGGTAATAATCTGCGAGAAGTATGCCTCCGATTGGACCAATAAGTGCTGAGTACCCGATGAGCCATGTGTACACAAAGCTCTCACTAGATTTGAGTAATCTCCATGGCTGACACACGATTCCAATAACTGCGGTCAAGAAGGCTCCTCTTCCGAATGTGAAGAACTTAGGGTTCAGATTCACAAGCGCATTTGCTGGCGCGACCACGTTTGCAGCTATGTTTGTAGTGAGTGTGGCTAGTGAGATTCCGAGGATAGCGAGTACAGTTGTGGCGAGGCCTCCGATTTGACCTAGAAGCTCAATTGGATTGGAGATGACTCTTCCAAAGATGATGCTTGTGGAGGACGTAACAGCTACGCCAACGAACGTGAACAAACCCATGAAAACGGGAAGACCAGCTTGACCAATGATCTGATCGGTTTGGGATTTCGCGAACCTGGAGAAATCAGGGATGTTTAAAGCTAGAGTTGCCCAGAAACTTATGTTTGCGGTTAGCGACGGGAAGAAGAGAGTCCAAAACTGAGCAGAGGTCAGCTTGGATGACAAGGAAAGCATGTGACCAAATCCACCGGCTTTGATATAGGACCAGACGAGGAGACAGGAAGTGAGAGTGATCAAAATCGGAGCTGAGTACTTTTCGAGCTTTCTGATTCCGTCCATTCCTCTCCAAACAATACAAAGCTGAGCCAACCAGAAGACCATGAAACAAGAGAACTCAAGCGGAGAAGTGCCAAGCCAAGGTAGTGTATGAGACAAAGCAGAGTTCTTGATGTGACCCGGTAAGAGCAAGAAGATAGCTTCTCCTCCTATCCATGTCTCGATACCGTACCATCCACAACCTACTAATGCTCTGAGTAGAGTCGGGATGTGAGCTCCACGGATGCCAAACGATGATCTAGCAAGGACAGGGAAGGAGATACCGTACATGGTGCCAGGCTGAGCGGTGAGGACGAGCGGCACTAGTAGTATTAGGTTGGCAGCAACCACTGTTGCTATCCCTTGCCACCACGCCATGCCAAGGTCCACTAGGCTCCCAGCGAGGTAATAAGTAGGCACACCAACAACAAGACCGATCCATAAACTTGACATGTCCAACCATGAAAACGTTCTTTGGCTTGGTGTTGTCGGTTTCAATTCGTCATTCGTGAGTGATGGGTCGAATTGGGATTCGTCGTACTCCAAGTCATTGAATTCTGAGCCGGTCATCGCCGAGAATCTTGGGCGGATATCACCTGATCGGCTAGAACACAAGTTGCCAACACGCCGGCTTGAACTCAACTTGTGGTTTTCATAGTGTTTGTGACTTTTATGCTGCGAGTCAAAATTAGACCCAGAAGAAGTGTTGTGGCTTGAAGCTGTGAATGAGACATGTTGATTGTGTTTAGCTTTCGTCTGGGATCTTAAGGAAGAAAAAAAATGCTGATTGTGTTTGTGGGGATGAAGATTGAGATGGAGACCAAGGCTTAAGCAATTTGAGACCATCGCGTCTACTTTTTCAGACAGAAGAGATAGAGAGAGAGAATTGTGTGATGGAAATTGTGCGTTGGTGTTGTGTTTAAGTCCTATGAGAAACATGTGGCTGGGAGATGAACCATGTGGATGTTTCGTCGCTCTCAGAGTCTCATTTTTTTTTCCATTTCCTTTTAATAAAAGATTCTATTTCCCTTTTTTATTTAAGCCAAATAGATTCTCATGTTCATGTTACTCAATTCGTTGACTTTCATTTGCCTACTCATTGAGTCGAAAATTACTCAACTAAAGAACGTGAGTTGATCCCTAAAGACGTATATCTTAGCTGTAATTTTCTTTCTAAAGCGTATTTGATGAATACTACAACAAACATGACAGTGACATAGTCTCAAAAACAACTCGAACACTTGTTTCTTATTCTTATTTTACCTAAGAACAAAAGAGCCACATTGACTCGTATACTACTAATAACAGGAACAGAGTAGTTCATAGAAGTGTGACCAACCTTTTGGCCTCTCGTGACGATGTTATTCTTTCAAGTGATCAATCTCTTTCTCCCACTTCAGTCCAAACATTTGACGGCCGAAAGGAGCGATCAGGTTGTACCTAAAAACCTGCCCAGAAACGAGAGACCACATAAGCAAACCATTATATATGGCAAACAAAATCTTGATTTGTAGTTGAATACTTGCCATGTTGTTGATCTGTTTCAATTCTTTTTCCAGCAAATCTGATCTCTCTTCCCAGCCCGATTGGTCTTCCTCAAGTTTCAATATCCATGCTTTCTTCAGTGAAACTCTCCATTCTTTTGCTTTGTTTCTTATCTCTTTATTGAGTTCCACCCATTCAGGAGCAAACCCGTTCTTGTTAAGAATCCGATACAATGTATCCTCAGCTGGGTCTGCGTGAGGATTTGTGTGGAGGTTCAAGGGTTTGCCTTTACCAGGTAAGTTCTCAAAGTGGCCTTCTTCCATTGAATGCCATATCCTCTGCTCAACCACGTTGATTATGTCAGTCTCTGACCTGCAACATCATCCTATGTTAGCATCCGTTACAAGCATGTCAAATCAATAACATATTTCACAAAACCAAGAATCTCATAAGGGAGATTAACCCCCAATGCAAGAAAAAAGCAACAAGCTTAGGCTTTCTTTGACAAAAATATAACTGTCATAGCAATATAGCATCCACAATAAAGTAGTAAAGCTACTGAGCAATTGTGTCAACAACGAAAAAACAAAAGACTCAGCAACACACTCAGATGCATCGCATAAAAGACAGTTGTTCTACCTATTGAAAGATCACCAAACACTACTACTACTTATCAAATAAAACGTTGATGACAGTCCTAAAGACTTGGCCTCTTTTAGATTGAAGAGCATCTCTCACAGCTTTCTCATCAGGCACAAAACCCCTTCCCTTCATTTCTTGCAACAATTCTCTAGCTGATTCCTCTTTTCCCTCTTTGACAAAAGCTTCAAACACTGGAGTGTAAGTAGCAGCATTAGGGCTCATGCCAATTCCCATCATTTCCAACAAGTACTTCTTCGCATCCTTAACTGTTCTGGCATCCCCTGCGAGCCCTTTGATCAAAACAGTATATGTATAGGCATTAGGAGAAACGCCACAAGAAAGCATACGCATGAAAACCTTGAGAGCTTCCTTGGCCTGGCCTGCATTAGCATAGGCCTCAACGATAGCAGTATGAGCAACCACCTCTGGCATTTGGTTTTTATCTTTGATCTGAGAGAAGAGCTCGAGCGCCTCATGTGTTAGCCCATCTTTAGACAAGCCATCAAACATTTTCACAGCTTCATTCGTAAAACCCTCAGTTCTCATCTTGTGGAATATTTCTTGGAGATTCTTAGGATCCTCAATCGCCGGTTTCTTGCTGAATGGGTCATATGGAGGCGGAAGCTCCGGCTTACCAGAATCTTTAGCAACTGGAGTTTCCTCATCTGAATCATCATCAGACAGAGAGAAATTGACTTTGGTGTTAACTCGCTTAGTCTCTGAGCTGAATTGCCTCGCAAAAACTCCACCGCAAAACCAAGAAAACACTGAATTTGAATTGAGCTTGGACCTTGAAATTGAAACGTGAAGAAGCAAACGCTAAGAGAAGTATTCAAAGATTTGAATTCAGCAATTGGTATTTTTTTTTTTATTCAATGCTCAACGAAACCTATGAACCCTAAGAACGTAACTAAATCGATTCCAAAGTCCAAAGTCCAAACACAGAAGATGAGCGTGGAAATTGGGAAGAGACTACTATACCTTACGAAATCGCGCCGGCCACGTAGCTCCGGCGGGAGTTTCCGGTCATGAACTGCGTCAATTACGGCAGAGAAACGGTCAGTACTCTTCTTCTCTCTCCTCTTCGATCCAGCCGTCAGATCCTCCGGAGACGACCACCAAGAGGACGAAGACGAATAAAAGGCGAAAGCTCTATCGCCGCTGTTAACCGCAGATGAAGTGATATTTGAGGCCGAGCTGCGATTTCCGAGGGAAAAACACGACCGTCGTGACGAGAATGACGCAGCCAATGACCTGGCGAGACGAACCGCCATGGCTGAACTTCAGAGAGAGAGAAAAGTCGGAATGTTCTCGACCAATGAACAGAGGTTTAGAATACGCTGCGTTTACAAGTTAACACATCCTACGGTTTTTCTGTATAAATCTAACAATACCTGCCGTTTTAATATGTGGGCTATATAATAACTGGCCCAGTTAGTATGCCCACGGTAATAAATTGTAACGGCTAAATCCTACACGTCACATACAAATACTGGTCATAACGGCTAAGTGGAGAATCACAAAAGGCGAAGGTGGAGAGATAGTGATTTCCTGGCATGTGTAGTGTGAATGTGATGCACACGTTTGAAAAAAGTGAGGTTTAGTCTTGTACTCTTGTTATACACGTGGTTTCACCCACATAAGCATAAAAATTCTTCTTCCATTAGATAACTCAAAATGGTAGAAAAATGTTGAGAAAAAAAAAAGAAGAAGAAAGTTAGAGCTACTCGCGCTCTACTATTTTTGAATTTTGACGTAGGCGGCGAAAGATCCAGCTTTGGACTTGTTCGACTCATCTTCTGTGTTGGAATTGGATTAGATTTTGGTTAATTTTTTGAAACTTCCGAAACTACTCATTACTCTTTTCTTATATCTCAGAAAAGAGTGTATATATTGGCTTGTTGAGCGTTCGGGGACAAGGAAGAAACTGAGGGGTCTGAGACCTTGAGAGAGAGAGAGAGAGAGCAAACTGATCAAACCTAATCAAGTATTTAGGGATGTTATGTCGATATGTTAGAGATACCAAATCATTGATTGATTATAGGTTAGTTATACAACTACATACCTAAACCAATAATAGTTTGTGAGAAATCCTTAAGAGATTTGAATGAATGTGTAAACCTGTGTGTTGTGCTTATGTTCTCAGTCGATAGATGGTGACTGTCATTGGACTGTTTAATTAAATCTTTTGACATTTGATTTAATGCAAAATCTAAAATATCAAAGAAAAATGATCTGAGTGTTTTCCTTTCCTTTTCGATCATTATGTAAAAATTGAATATACACTAGTTGATAAAAATAATATCTAAAACATTATGTGGTAACAGTTTGTATTAAGTGGGGTATAAATGTTTTGCTCAAAAAAAAAAAAAAGTATTAGTGTTAATCACGATTCTTACATGATTATAAGCAAAAAATAAAGGGAATTGCAAAATAAATATAGCGATGCCATGGTTAGCAAAATAAATGTACACTACACAATTCCCATTTTAAGTGATTTTAAAAAATGAAAATGAGATTTGGACAAATTTAATTAAGTTATTAAAAATCTTGAATAAGTGGATTTTAAAGTAGAAAAGATAAGAGAACAACTAAAAGAAATGTCAATCTTAACATGTGTAGTTATTTAATGAAATTTGGAAGAACTTGTAGTCAAATCTCTCACAACTTTTAAGTAATAGCAAATGATAAGTAGTTTTTAATCGTAAGAACACGGGTACAGTATATAACGAATTGCTAGTGCATTATGATGTCTCACGTGACAACATTACAATTAATCACACTAAAAAGAAAAATTAATTTCTTTATTGTAAAGTTCACACATTACATAAGCCAGCGGGATTTTGAGATCTCTAAAATTAGACTCTTAAAAGATAAGGAATGGATCCTTAAGTTTCTAATCCAGCAAGAAAGAAAAAGAATAAACAGTCTAAAAAATTCCCACACTTGTTACGGAAGGGGCAACGTCGAGAAGTGAAATGTTCTCTCCACATGAAGTGAAATGTTCTCTCAACGGCACAGAAAGGGACAAATTGTGAACAATAGAAACAGCAACGGAAAAAGTTGGGAGAAACTTTCTCTACAAGGTTAGAGAGAGAGAGAGAGAGAGAGAGAGCCATATAATCAATTTATCTTAACGTAATTTTGTAAACTAATTTCTTAAAATACGGATTGCAGCTTAAAGATGCTGCTTGATACTTTAATTGGAATGTGAATACTAGTAGTAAAAGTCAAGATAACAATTTGCTAGGGTACACAAAAGGCCGGTCGAAAACAATAAAAGCTAGAACACACCAAACAAAACTTAATTATGGAATGTATTCTTTTTTAAAATTAAGAAGTTCAACATCATACACCAGCCAGGCGTCAGGAGGAATAGTGTCACGATAACCTTCCACACCATGCCTGTGAACCACACAAAATATTATCATGCATGATCTCATTAAAAAAAGGTTGAGTAAAAACATCACAACAAAGATAAATCAAAATGATCTGCAAAGGCGCCGCTTTACTTACCCCAATGCTGGAGGAATTGTAATCTTCCTTTTGCCACCAACACACATGCCTTCAGAATTTACAAAAATATAAATCAAAACAACATGATGCACATTTTGAACATATATACATATAGTGAAGAGAAAACAATAAGGTTACCAAGAATGCCATAATCCAATCCCGGAAGGACATGTCCAAGACCTGCATGTAATTAACAACGAAAAGCACATATATGAGCATCCAAGTAACAGTCACATACTACTATTACAGCCTCTTATTTTCGAATCTCGTTATAATACCAACCTACACGAAACTTATGAGGATACCCTCCATAGGTGGAATAGTAAATCCTCCCATTTTCATAAAGCTTTGCAGTATAGTGGACAGTAACCTGCACTCAGAGACGACAGAATGAGCTCCAACAAATATTTTGCAAGCTACAAACTTAAATAGTTTTGGTGCTCTCAAATATCTTGTTTCTTCAGTTCCTATCCAAAATGATTCTTTGGTGCGCTTAGGTCTCAAATAAGGCATTAGTTTTGTTTTGCTTCGTATCCACCACCAATTCTATAACTACGTACCCACATTATTTACCACACTGCCACCTTGTTCAATAATCTATATGACATTGTAGTAATCATGTGATGATATCATTGTCTTGAAATTTTAAGACCTAAATAAATGCGCACATACCCATTTTCCAGGATCAGCTTTCGTCTTGCCGTCGCCCATGCATATATCGTAAACAACGAGCCCAGCTAGATCAGGTGTTTGCTTCTCAACTAAAGTAGGAATGGTCTTACTCTTTAATGTAGCTGTAGCCTCTTCCTTACTAAACCTCCTTTTCTTCTCAACAGGTTTATCTGGAGTCTTGGAGCTTTCACTCCTGAATTAATACCAAAAGCAAAAGCACAGAAATTTAAAAGAGGGGAAAAGGTTTTAGAAGAACCATATTAAAGCCGTCTTGACTTGTAAAAAATAAAAATCAATTTATTTACCTGCTTTGTGGAATGGCTGCATCACTGGTAGAGCTATCTGGAACTGTAGTACATGGTGGGAGACCAGGTAGTGGACGGATGTAGCGGCGGCGCATGTGGGTAGTTTGTATTCTCGTTCTACAAAGCACCTCAACAGATAATTTGCGTCCTCCCATGACGCTCCCATTAAGTTCAAGCGCCTTATCAGCAATGTCTTTTCCGTCAACATTAGCCTGTGCATAGCTGTAAAGATCAACAAAAGACAAGTCTTTTAAGTTAAGAGAGACTGATATAACTTGAGAGTTAATTAATTAGGAAAAATGGGAGGAACAAGGCACAACACAACAAACCCCTACCCCTCGAGAATAAAGACGCTATACATCTCTCCATATGAAGAGAACAGATTACTCAAAGCGCTCTGGATATCAATCTTACTAAGGGAAGTGTCATATCCTTCAACTCTTACCACAACGCTACTGCAATAATAAGATTTTGCATGAGATGAATAAATTCAAATGAATTATATAAGATAGGGAAATCTTCAAATGAAAATTAAATAATAAATGGCAGTGTGGATTACTCGTTTGCATGTTCGGGAAACGGAAAAGACTTAACAGAGACATTCCATCCTCCCACATCACTTCCATTAAGTTGCATGGCCTTATCGACTGCGCCTTCTCCCATAAAATATATATAACCAATTCTGTATCATATTCATGTAACAACAAGTTTGTTTTCTTTAGTTAGATCATTTTAACTCTGGAATAAAATTGGAGGAAGAAGAAGAAGAAGCCACAAAAAAAATACCTCATGTGAACACATACATCCGTGATCTCTCCACATGAAGTGAAATGTTCTCTCAACGCCCTCTCGACATCGGCAAGAGGAGTCAGCCTAAAGTCATAGCCCGAAACAGTTAGTCACTGAAATTATTCGATAATACCCATATAGTATATCAACGAACGTGACAAGAACGTAGTACACACAGAATGCACCTTACTTTTACATATACAAGCAGAAGAAAAAAAAAAAAAAAAAAAATCGATTCAATTTACCTGACTTTTGGCAAAAATTTATGCATTCCCTAAAAGTACAAAAGGAAGAACTAATCAGAAACCCTACTAACTTGAAATATATTTCATGCATATACTTGTGAAGAAAGAAACAAGGGCTTATAGACTGACTGAATAAGAAGAAGAGCCAAAAGAAGATTACCTCGTTGGCGGATCCGTCCATTGGTGTGGAGTGAAGAGAGGTTGAGACGAGCGAGAGGCGACAACCCTTGACAGTTTATACTTTTTAGGGACTAAAATAGAAAAGGGTATTTATTATAGTTAGTGGATTGGGCTATCATTTCGTATTTATTTTCACAACAAACGATTGGGCATTGGATTTAGTTCTGGCCTGGAACAAGCCCAAATCATTACTACACTTTACATGTTTTCGTGTCTTTTTAGAATTTTTTTGTTCTTTTTTTGCTTTCTATTAAAGAATCATAAAGGTAGAAGAAACTCCGAGTGGTTTCAGACAACCATCGTGGCATGAGCTTTTTTACTCATCTATATAACCTTGCAAAACGATTGGACTTTTCAATTGGTGACATGGATTTGATTGTAGTTTCTGGAACTGGCGGTGTGTGTAGTTGGGAATGTTGCGGGACAAAGGAGACGACAACAAGCTGTTACTTACGGTTGCCAAGGAAAGAAGGGAATTACTGGTTAGGGAAAAGCGAGGCTTTGTAAGGTGAGTAGTACTAATGGCGATGTTGAGGATGCTTGTGTTGAGAATGAGATGATGATTGATGAAGAGCAGCCAGTATTGGAGGCTTAAGCCAATATAGCCGTGGAAGAGCTCAAGTGTCTGCTGTTCAGTATCAGTACGTGAACCTGTCAACTTGCTAATTGTCACTCTCTGCTTTGTTCACTGTATTGGGTATTGTTCGTTAATTCTGTCTGATATCTTACTTATCATCTTCTTGCTCTCAATTTTCAGGGGAAATGCAGAAGAGGGTGACTACTCTTCGGGAACTCAGGCGTTTACTGTCAAAATCAGAGTTCCCTCCTGTTGAAGCTGCCCTCAGCTAGCGCTGATGCAATACCATTATTTGTGGCGCAGTGTCTCTCAATTGGCTCTCCCGACGAATAGGTTTCTTACATTAGCCTTTAGATATATGCTTCAATGCTACCCCTTTGTTATTGCATTTATTTGCCTTTTTTACTTGCCCAGCCCATAACCGTAGATTTCGGATATTGTAAGAGTAACTCATTTGCATTGAGATATAAGACGAATTGAGTAGGTGTTTGTGATCTTTTGATCCAATATTTATGTTAATGTACTAAAATCGAATTGCATGCGCATCGAATTATGATAGCATGATATGTTAATGTCAATTAAATTCGATAGCATGGTATCAAGAATTAAATTCGATTTTCTAAAATTTGATCTTCTAAAATTCTTGATATACAATTCGATAGCATGAAATTCGAATTTAATTCTTGAGTACATAGCTTGATATGATAGCATTAACATAAATAGAATTGCATGCAATTCAATTCTTGTACTAATAATTTAATTCAATATTTATGTTAATGTATATTTTAATCAATTAAGATAGCATGATATGCTGTTAAAATTATAATTTAACTCAATAATCATGTTAATGTATATTTTTGTTAAAATAATAATAATTTTAACTCAATATTTATATTAATGTACATTTTTGTTAATTATGACAGCATAACATGAGCATAATAGTTTTTGGTAAAAATTCAATATTTATGTTAATGTATATTTTTGTTAATTTTGACAGCATAACGTGTCAATCAGTTTAGAAGGCAATGACACCAACACTTTTGAGACTATATTAAGACATGATGCATGCTATATAATGTTTTTTGTCCGTATATGTCTATAATACTTCATGATTTGAGATAATGAGAAGATAATTTTCAAGATTAATAGGATAAATTGTTGTATTGTAAAAGGAACGGAAGATAGAGTCTCATGTGAGAAGAGATTCAGCAAACGGAAGCATGTGCATACTATTATGCTTTCAGTAGCAAGGCGTACTGGTTTGATTTGGAAGTAAGTTTACTTCTTCTTGCTATATGCTTCTTAGGCACTAATTAGTGCATCTAGCTTTTAGTTGATTCTTTTCCAGTTTGTTTCCCTTTACGCTTTGTTTATTTGTGTGGTTGTATTTGATATCAAGTTTGATTTGGATACTTCTTGTTATCTCCTTCTTAGGATGTAATTAGTGCATCTAGCTCTCCAACTCTTTTTCCCTTTACGCTTTGTTTATTTGTGTAGTTGTATTTGATATGTTGTGTGTTTGCAGGAATTATACGAGCTTCTCAAATGGCCTACTTAAGGCTTTGATGGATTTTCAGTCCAACTTATGGAATTTTGCAACGCTTGTCCCTACTTCTGAGAGAAATGCCTTGCGTTATGTTGTGGAGAATATCACTCTCCACACATTGAGGATTACGAATTCTCGAGTGCTTAATTAGTTCTTACCGTTTGAGACAAGAAGATGCCACTTGTTGGGTCTTTGCTCAAATTCGCCAATTTGAGTGTCACTTGAAGGATGATGGCCTTTTGCCCTTGCTAGAATCTTTGTCTGTTGAAGATCTCATCGATAAAACAGAACAGGCCAATGATGATGATGGTAGCCTCAATTCTCTATCATATGCTGAGAGTAGTTTTACCGCTAAGGGTAGTAAATCTTCTCAAGGGGTAAGTAACGGTCTTTTCTTTGATAATAGTTTGTTAGTTTTTTTAACTTTTTTCTTTAATAATAGTTTGTTAATTTTTTCTTTAATAAATTTTATATATGATAGGAGCAGCCTTTGTATTACTTAAGAGATCACCAGTACGATCTTGATGCATGGGACAGTCTTTTTGAAGAAACCGCTAGGAATTTGCATGGGACCATTACAATGTCCGTAATCTGGTATCCGAGCTACGACAACAATGTAGAAGGACAAGTAAGTGTTGTTCAATTGAGATTGGTACAAAACTTCCACCAGATTGATTTTTCATCTTTTATGTCTTTTTGTTTGGTAGGCAATTTATATGCCAACCGATGAAGAAATTGAAGAATTTGAAAGTGATCCTCAGTCTAAGGATCACGAGGTTCACACCATGAATTTGACAGGTATATTTGACATCTTTTACGGCCAGATAATCATACTTTTGACCATTAAAATATTTGAATAAAGTATAGATGAACTCAAAATTATGATAGCCCCATGATCGTCAGACATCAGTAATAGCTAATGTTGACAAGTGCGAGGTAATTGGAATTTTGACCATGTAAATGTTTGAATAAAGTGTTTTCAAAATTATGATAGCCTATTAATGAACGTCAGTCATAAGTCTATATTGTTTTCATGGATGTTTAGATCCTAATTAGTACTGATAACTCATGTTGCTCACTAAGCAGGTGTTAGGGTACATGAAGAGGATGACACTCTTATCCCGTACTTCGAACTACATAACAGCGCCGGTGACATTGGCGTCGGTGACCGTGGATTTTACGTTTTGCTCGTTATCCTGCGTTCCCCATCATTGAATTTGTTCAGATGACTTTGTGAAGGCACCGACACTTTTGAGACGGACATGATGCATGCTATATTATGTTTCTTGACTATATATGTCAATAATACTTCATGATTTGAGATAATGTGAAGATAATTTTCAAGATTTATATGATAAATTGTTCTATTGTAACAAGTTGTATATATATATGGTTCTCATAAGAAAATGTTTGTCTTATTATTATTATTATTATTATTATTATTATTATTATTATTATTATTATTATTATTATTATTATTATTATTATTATTATTATTATTATATTCTTTAAAAAATATATATATTGTCTTATTTACTCAGTCGTTGTGCTGTCCGAGACGTAATTTTTTTTGTTTCTTTGTTAGTATGCTAATTAGATATTCTAAAGGGACAAACAAGAGTTAATTAAATAAATCTGATATTGATTTGAGCATCGTTGACACCAAAAAGAAGAAAATATTCAGACATTTTCTCATCTACCCAAAAACAATTCCCATATAACTTAGTAACACACTACATAGTGCTGTAATCTCCTCAACTTAGATTTGGTGCTTCCATCATTCATCCTTCAAGCTTGTACATGCGCAAGGTGAGGATTTGTTTTCAGCTTCCTAGCATTCGTTTATTCGTTTTATTTTTATAAATTTTCTCGATTGAGCTATTAATTCTTTGAATCAAGTAAGAGATCCAATTGTTTATATGGGGATGACTTGTTCGGAGTCAAATAGTATTCCAATGGTACGTAATTGATCTTTTAGAAAGATTTGTTACATGCCTAATGGACTAATACGTCTCTTCTACAGACATCAAATGCAAAAGTGATCAGAAACCAAAACTCATAGATATAGAGAACTCTTTGTGAACTTGTTAAATATTTACTATATATATTGGAGGTTCACTTGAAATCTATCATTCAAATAATTCTCTGATTGATATCTTCTTCACTCTGCTTTACATACTGGTGGAGGATATTAAAAAAATAATTAAAAATTGATATTATGTTAGAAAAATCAATTTGAATATAGATCTATTTGTAAATCCATTATTTTATGATTAATCCCCTTTTCTATTTAGATATATATATTTTTTTTTCGTTATTTTTTTTTATAATCTCATCGATGCTTACTAGTTGCACCCTTTGAACTGAAGATCTAGAGAAGTCAGGGGGGCATGTACAGTACTGAACTCTGAATTCGCTTTGATGGAATGTTTCTGAGTTTCAGATTCAATTGAATATTCGAAGAAAGAATCAACTTTGTCAGCAGAGATCGATGGAGGAGGAGACAGAAACTAGGGTTTTTCTATCAAACGAACAACATGAAGAAGAAGAATTAGAACCATCGTTACCACGTTCCATGGTGATCTCTCTCTACCTCGGCTATTTTCTTGCTCGATGGGGTGCAAGGTCTGATCAAATCTTCTTAGATTAATATTAATATATATGTAACATGAGTTTCGTTAAGATTGTTTACTTTGGATGTCTATGAATTGCAGAACTTGGGAATTCTCTGTTGCTCTGTATATGATTTACCTCTGGCCAAACTCTCTGTTTCTCACTGCCATGTACGGTGTTGTAGAGTCCGGTTCCGCCGCCATCTTCGGTCCCATTGTAGGCCAGATGATCGATAGGATGAGCTATGTTAAAGTTCTTAGACTCTGGCTTGTTACTCAAAACCTCTCCTTCATTGTTGCTGGTGGTGCAGTCGTTGCTTTGCTAGTAGTTCCTGATCTCAAGTCTCAGAATTTCTCTGTTTTTGCAACATTGGTCGTGTTGACGAATCTTTCTGGCGCTATTGGAGTACTCTCGACTCTTGCAGGCACCATTCTAATCGAACGCGACTGGTAAATTTAAGGTTCTTATATAGATTCACTTCGTAATGGCATTGTAACTCCACTTTTTGAAATGAGAGAGTATGTTGTCTTTTCAATTACAGGGTTGTGGTTATGTCGGAAGGTCATTCACCAACGGTTTTAACGAGAATGAATTCGGTTATTAGGGGAATTGACTTGAGCTCGAAGCTACTGTCTCCGGTTATTACTGGTTTGATCATTAGCTTTGTTTCTCTTAGAGCATCAGCTATTACGTTCGCAGCCTGGGCTACTATAACAGTGTGGATTGAGTATTGGCTCTTTATCTCTGTGTATAACGGTGTTCCTGCGATAGTACAAAGCGATGAGAGAAGGAGTTCAAGGTTGTCTCAGTCGCAAGCGGAAGAGAGGGATATTGCATCTAGTTATGATGTTCCTCTTTTACAAGGAACAACCAAAGATGAGTCTTATGGGAACACGCAACGTAGAAGCGGGATCTTGAGGATTCTTGATAGAATCTCTGAGTCCTCTTTTGTTGGTGCATGGAGGAATTATCTCAATCAAGAAATAGTGCTCCCTGGAGTTGCTCTAGCTCTATTGTTCTTCACTGTTCTCAGGTTTCTTTTAGCCTCTCTTTTCAGCTCATTGTGTTTGGTTTTTGGTTTTGCATATATATGTATATAGTTTTCTTTTGAGACAGCTTTGGAACATTGATGACGGCGACATTGGAGTGGAAAGGGATACCTACTTATATCATTGGTTTAGGCAGAGGAATCAGTGCTGGTGTTGGACTAGCTGCTACCGTCGTGTACCCTCTCATGCAGTCCCGCCTCTCACCCCTCAGAACCGGGCTATGGTCCTTTTGGTCTCAGGTATATAATACTAATCATAATTTGACATAGCTAATCACTGCAACAAGGGTAAGCTTTCTCGATTTACTAAGAAAACAGGGGAGAACAGAACACCACTTTTTCTGAACTGGTCTTTGATTTATATGAATATGTTATCAAAGTGGGGTTCTTGTTTCTGTAGTGGACCTGTCTTTTAGTCTGTGTTGGATCCATTTGGGTGGAAAAGGAGAAATTAGCATCATACATGCTCATGTCTGGAGTTGCTGCTTCTAGGCTTGGCTTGTGGATGTTCGATCTTGCGGTAATCCAACAAATGCAGGTACGAATTCAAACCTGAAAAATTGGTTTTGCTCTGTTTAACTATTGCCTCAAAATCTTTGGTCTTTGATGAGTATGTGATGCTTCTGGGAACATTGGTTTAGGATCTTGTCCCGGAACCAGACCGTTGTGTGGTTGGAGGTGTACAGAACTCGTTGCAAGCGGCTCTTGACTTGATGGCTAATCTTTTGGGTATTATTGTATCTAATCCTAAGGTAAATCAGCACCACTAAATCTTGATCAATAATTTCTCGATCGTTTTTTTCATAATGTTTGTTACGTTTGGTTTTTAAATGTGAGTTCAGGATTTTTGGATGTTGACGTTGATCTCATTTGCTACGGTTTCGTTATCTGGAGTACTCTACACAATTCATCTATACCGTGTCCGAAAGCATCTATTTCACTTCGAGAAGATTCCTTTGTTGAACAACTGTTTTGTTTCATGAAAAATGTGCATCCATGTTTAAGATGCAAAAATCATTGAACTAGACGACATGTTGTATATGAAATTGTTATAATTCTAACAATACGTGCCGTTTAAAACTGGCCATATAATAACGGCCTCAAGATCGTAATTGCTTGCATGTACATTATGAGTACATGTGCATGTAATTCGATTTTAGAATCTAAGCGGACTCTTTGCTGAGTACAAGAGAGTCATATGTTAAAATAATAATAATAATACATTTTTATCAATTATGATAGTATAATATGCTGTTAAAATAATAATTTAATAATTTTTTTTCTTTAATAAATTTTCTATATCTCTCTAGTGGTAGGAGCAGTTTTTGTATTACTTAAGAGAATTCAATGTTGTCTTCCAACACCAATACCTCCCTGGTTACTGGAAACCTTTGACCAGATTGGTTTTTCATCTTCATGTCTTTTTGTTTTGTAGGCAATATACAAGCCAACCGATGAAGAACTTGCAGCATTTAAAAGGAATTCTAAGAGATTCGATGTTCACACCATGAGTTTGACAGGTGAAAGATAATTGGACTTTTGACCATAAAAATGTTTGAATAAAGTGTTTTCAAAATTACGATATGAACGTCAGTCATAAGTCTAGATGGTTTTCATGGATGTTTAGATCCTAATTATTACTGATAACTGATGTTTTTCATTAAGCAGGTGTTGGAGTACATGAAGAGGATGATGACACTCTTATCCCGTACTTCGAACTACAGGATTTCGCCGGTGACATTGGCATCGGTGATCGTGGATTTTTACGTTTTGCTCGTTTTCCTACGTGTTCCATCATTGAGTTTGTTCAAATGACTTTGTGAGGGTATGTATTCATTAATTCTGTAATTTTCTCTTATTATTAGATTTTGATTTCTTACTATATATATGCTTACTTGTTCGTATATGTCTATAATACTTCATGATTTGAGATAATGAGAAGATAATTTTCAAGATTAATAGGACAAATTGTTGTATTGTAATAAGTTGTATATATATATATATATATGGTTCTCATAAGAAAATGTTTGTGTTAATGTACATTTTTATCAATTATGATAGCATAATATGTTGTTAAAATAATAATTTAACTCAATAATCATGTTAAGGTACATTTTTGTTAAAATAATAATAATTTTAACTCAATATTCATATTAATGTACATTTGGTAATTATGACAACATAACATGAGCATGATAGTTTTTGTTAAAATAATAATAATTTAATTCAATATTCATGTTAATGTACATTTTTGTTTATTTTGACAGCATAACGTGCCAATCATTTTAGAAGGCAGTGGCACCAACACTTTTGAGACTGTATTAGGACATGATGCATGCTATATAATGTTTCTTGTCCGTATATGTCTATAATACTTCATGATTTGAGATAATGAGAAGATAATTTTCAAGATTAATAGGACGAATTGTTGTATTGTAACAAGTTGGCTAATCTTTTGGGTATTATAATTATTGTATCTAATCCTAAGGTAAACCAGCACCACTAAATCTTGATCAATAATTTCTCTTTCATTTTTTTTCATAATGTTCGACTGTTTGTGTTACATTTGGTTTTTAAATGTGAGTTCAGGATTTTTGGATGTTGACGTTGATCTCATTTGCTACGGTTTCGTTAGCTGGAGTACTCTACACAACTCATCTCTACCGTGTCCGAAAGCATCTATTTCACTTCGAGAAGATTCCTTTGTTTTGAACTAGACGACATGTTGTATATGAAATTGTTATAATGACACATATAACAATCGATTCAGTAACCCACGAGAGTATCATATGTCTCAACCTTCTTCGACCTTGGGTGTCCTCTCAACGTATAGAATCTTCTGACCTACTTATCACATTACAAAAAGTTATTAAAACCTTTAAACAGTTAACTCAATCGATTCCTAAGCACTTATTTGATATTTAATTTAGTCACCTTTATATATATTTTTGTCCTCTTTGACCGTTGAAAGACAAACAAACAAAAAAACTTAGAAATGTATTTATAACCTAATAACCTTCCGTTCAAATAAATCATGGCTCGTCCAGCACTATCCTCGCTTTCAAACTCAAAGAAACCAAATCCTCGTGACTCTCCTCTAAAATCCTTTGCAATAACCGATCTTGTAACCTTTCCAAAATCCGAAAACATCAGAATCAACATTTCTACAGAGACTTGGGCATCAAGATTTGATATATACAAAGTCGTAGATTTGCTTTGACGAGTAGACGATCCGTGATTATCATCGTTGCCCATCTTTAGTTCTGTTCCAAACCTTCATAGTAATAAATGTAATGTGTGTCTCTTTGTAACAAAAATAGCAAAAAAGTAGATTTTTTTTGTGCGAAGCAAAAAGTAAGATATATATATATATATATATTCAAAATGCACTTTAAAAAATTTATTAGCTAAAAGAATAATAGGGGTGACTACAGTTTTGACTATGACTGTTTTTTTGATAAAGTATTTAATTTTATAACTATGTAGGGTGGGAAATTATTTTACCTTGTTTAGATAAAGTTAAAATAGGGTTAAAGATCCTTTTAGATTGTCCAAAAAAGAGAAAAAGATAAAGATCCTTTTAATTATGTGTTTGACGGAAGGTAAACTAATATAATAACTCTACCAATAACAATTAAAAATCTAGACTGAAAAACAAAGATGTCTTCACCAAGTCACGTGCACCGCTCGATGATAATTTTTCGTCTTACTACGACGATGGAGACTAAAGACGCCGAGTCGCGGACCACTTCCCATATTGGCATATATGGCTATTGATTGGAATAGTTGCTCTTCCACGGCTCACGTTTTCAATCTGCTATAACAACCATATGAAGACAAGGTCTTGTTATTTTTACGTTGACGAAAATGTCTTATTGTTTGATAATATATATTTTGTGAAAAACGTTTTTTGTAGTATAGTTGCTAGTATGAGATCTAAATGTTAGATTATCCATTATCCTCGGATTGTTGTTTTAAAGATAAATTCAATCTATTAAAGATTATCAATAGATTAGAATAGGTCATCTATTTATGAATAGCATGTACGTAAACAGTAAACCTGCTTAGGGTATACTATAAAAAATATACTAAAAAACAAATTTAATATATATAATTGATTCCAGTATTTATTATTGCAATTTGCAAACGCTCTCATATATACTGATATACTCACATACACATCATGATTTTCCTATTCTGTTTTCTTTCCGTTAATTTTTTTGCCTTATATGTGTGTATACACATCATGATATACACACATATCCAGAAATGGTCCAATTATTTTTTAAAAATTGATTAAAAACAAAGATTTTGTCTTATTATATAACATATAACAAAAAAAACCAGAAATATTTTTTCTTATACAAATACATCAAAGATATTTCACTGAAGCTAGTGTATAATTAAGTACGAAAAAACTCTTAAATAAATTTAGTTTGAGCTTTGAGCTTATACTTTCTTTTTTGCTTCAGTTATTTAATGTAAATACAGATTCACTCAAAGTTCTCAAAAACATCTAAATTGCAAAGTTAATATATAGATCATGCATCATTGATCATTACGTTAATAATCAGCTTTGGGACCATCCTTTTTTTGACATATTACAAATGATGATGTGATACTTTAGGATTTATCATTGAAATATATAATTAATTTTTTAAAGAAACTTAAGTTATACCGAAATGTTTTTTTTCTTTCACCATATTTCTATTTTAACTGCCTAAAATATACGGTATGGTGGGTTTATAAATAAGAATACCCTTGAATTCAGTTCTAAGTTTCATTCTTTTAACTGATCATCCCACTTCACATACTCTCTCTTTCACGAAAGAAAGAAACATTTTTCGAAGATGAATTCCGTGATAAAACTCGTCGTCCCACTTTTACTCGTCTTTTTCTCTTCTCTCCTCTTTGGTAGTTCACAGTTATCTTATACTTTTTTCATTACAATGAATTTTGTAAAATCTATATGACTAATTTTAGAAGTTATAATTTGTTCCACTTATTTTGGCAGGAGACATCACTGGAGTGGAGGGCTCAAAACAGCAGCAGCAGTACTCATACGGTTCAACAAAGCTGTTTGCGTTTGGAGATTCTTACGTCGATACCGGAAACATAAAGAAACAGGAAGCTGTAGTCCCATGGGCAGTCCCTTATGGTAAGACATTCCCCGGTAAACCCTCCGGCCGTTTCTCTGACGGCCGTGTCTCTACCGATTTTCTAGGTACGTACCTCTATGGCTATGAACGTAACTAAAATTTTATAGAGTCCATCATCGAATTCACTTCTTTTAATACTGACCATAGATAAACCGGATAAAGACTCTAAATTTGGAGGAATCGCTGAAATAATTATTATTCGTCTGATACTAAAATGCTAGGAAGAATTTTTGTATTTTACTCGTATTTTCAATATATCTTATATGGGCTTCGTAGTTTCATGTTATATCAATGTCACGTTCAAGATGTTGATTGTATTATATATGCGCTAGTCATCGGAAAATTTTGTTATATTTATATCTATGTTTAATAATGCAATCTGTATCGTTGACGTTAATGTATAATTGTATATACATCTTATGTTAGTATAGCCAACCAAAGTATAAATAGCAAATATTTATTATGGTTACATGTTTAAAAAATATTTCCTGAATTTGAAAGTACAATAATTTTTTTTGGCAATTCATCCCCTATTTAATATTTCGGAAGTACACAACTTCTTTTTGGTAGACTATATAATAGTTATAAGTTATAAAGTTATAGTTATTATTTGATTCATTAACTGGTTACAAAATAGGTTATATGGGTTGACTTCCTAAATTATACAAAGATACACTTAAATAAAATATCCAAAGAATAATACAACTTAAAAGAAATAAAATCTCAAAAATTAAAGAAAAAAATATAATAAAATCTCGAAAATTAATTAAAACAAAATAAGATCTTACCTAACACCCCTCCAAACTTTTATTATAAATCATTGTCATCTTCATTCACCGAAATACACCCTATTCATACCAAAAAATTATTCAATCCATAAAATATTCAAACTTTAGTAATATTATTATTTAAAAAAATATATATTCAACTAAAATTTTAACTGAGTAATGGGTCAAAATTTGAATATTTAAATTCAATTTCATATATGTCACTATAATATGAAACAATTCCAAAAAATACGAGCACGGTTAAAATTTCAAGAAATATGATTTCTCAGATTAAATTAAAGTTTAGAATAATGTTGTTTCGTAGGATTTCTCGGTTAAGATGATTTTGACAACCATATGTTACATTAATATGCGGTATACTACGGGTTAAGTCACAAAATTAACAATCAAAATACAATATATAATTTTAAACACTAAACAAAAAAAACATAATTTTTTTTTTTATCACACAACTTAACTTGTGGTATGCCACGGGTTAATTATCTATATCTACTAGAATAGATCTTACAAAATATATGTTATTTTGATAAGTCATATTTAGCATATGATTTGGCATAGTGTTCAATCCAAAAAAAACTTTTAAAATAAATAAAATAATCACATATATGATGTTTTGAATAAAAGTTACATAATAAACAAAAGAAATTTCAACCCTCTATATTCTAGTTAATATATTAAATGGTCTGCTCATTAGTGTTGCTTATTTACTTATTTGTAATCAAACACCTGTTTATAAAAACGCAATTACGTACGTTACGTTGGCGGATGTGTGCAGCAACCAAAGTACTGAAGATAAAATCACCGATCCCTTATCAATGGAAAGATCACGTGGGACCCGAACGGTTACAGTACGGAATGAACTTTGCGGTCGGAGGAACCGGAGTCTTCAAAACTACGAGTTCAAATCTCAATATGACGTATCAGATTAATCTCTTTGAGCAACTCATCGGCGATGTCTACTCTCCATCCGACCTTTCTTCTTCCCTCGCTCTCGTCAGTGTTGCAGGCAATGACTATTTAACTTACGTCGCCGAACATGGCGTAGACTGGGTAAGGAAACACGACTTCTTATATACTCATTTAATTATATTTTATTAATTATTTTTGAAAATTACAACTGAAAACAAAAACAATTAAAATTCTTCTTAATCCATATATAGAACTAGTTTAAGTTAAAAAAAAAAAAAGTTATAAGTTTCATGCTCTTCCAACTCCCCTAATTATTGAGATTTCTATCAATATATATATATACAACAAATCTCCAATCTTGATCGTAAATTTAGATCCAGTGATATAAAGATTGTTTACTTGATACTTGATTCTTATCACAGCAGGGCATCTTTATATTCATGAAGCAAGTCATCCATCAAACCGAGGCGAACTTGAGGCGGATCCATGCCTTGGGAGTGAAGAAGGTAGCAATACCGTTATTGCAGCCGCTCGGGTGCCTCCCCCTCTTCGCCAAAGAGTCCTCGTACCAGAAGTGCAACGACATTATAAACAAGTTGGTAATCATACACAACAACGAGTTGAAGAAAGTAGTGGCCAACCTCAACAAGGAGGCCAAGCAGTCGACTTTCATGGTCGTTGACTACTACAACGCCTTCTTGACCGTCTTCAAAAATAAAGGAGAGAAGCCAGGTAAGAAAAATAAAACAAATATCCTTGAAATCCATATTTTCCAAGGCTTATGTTGTGTGTAAATTGGTTTATGGAAATGTAGGGAGTCAAAGGTTTGAAACTCCTTACAAAGCATGTTGCGGAGGTCTTTGCGGGTTTGTGGACAAGAACGGTCAGAAGAACTATACCTTATGCGATGATCCTACGACTTCTTTCTTTTGGGATGGACTTCACCCTACACAGGAAGGATGGAAATCGGTTTACTCCGTTTTAAATCTAACAGCACTTTCGATTTAATCGAAAACCAAAATGTGTTTAAGATTTCAAAATTTCTTCATATATATCGTACTAAAGTGTTTTTGTTATGTTTACGTCTTTTGAGTGTCTTTCTATCATTCCTGCTTGCAAGGCTTTGTGCCTCCTATCATTTTATTTTGTGTTTAATAATAAAAGTGTAACCTTTAAGATTGTAATAAAACACTCTTTGTATTATGCTTTGTCTTACACACTCTGTTTCTAGTTAAAGATCGCTTTATACTACTATTTTTTTGGACAAAAGTGAGATGGAGAAGAAAAACGAAAAGGGTAGCAACTTTTTTTTATTTTTTTTCATCAATATGTACTGGTTTAAATTTGTGTGGAGACGCAATAACTTTGATCGATACTACAACGGTATAAGGTTTTAGTTAAACCGGTTACCACTTTAATAGTTCTCATTCTCACTCAAGTAAAGTGGTTAGAGTTATTAAGAACAGTTATTTTTTACCTTTAGTTTTACCCTTCTCTGATTAATTTAGTATAGTTTACCATTCCGTTAAAAAAATTATCAATCATACTAACACAAATCATCGGGTTATATAAACTTGGTTTTGTTTAAAAGTGACGCTTATTTGTTTACACTATTAATATTGTTAAATACCAACTACTGTATATTATATATACAAGGTTACAAAATTTGTTTTCATCTAAGGTTTTCCTCCCATGTGACTTTTTTTTTTTTGGACTAATCCTCCCATGTGACTATGGAAGAAAATTTTACCATAGATGTACTGTCTGCGTGGTGTCTATAAGAAGGGAGAATGAAAAAAAAAATGGATTACTAGATTGTTATGTTATTTCTTATTTCCGCTAATAATTGGTAACTGGTAAAGTTACGTAGAGATTTTGGTTCTTAAAAAATGTATTCAGAGAAAAGAACAAAAAATAAACGTAGAAAGTGGACGAACCCATGAACCTAAATCTTATAATCATTAAAAAGATAATTAATAATTAAGTTTCAGTGGTTTTAACTTTTAACCCATACAGACCATGACGTCAAACAAAAGGAATTAATATATATATATATATATATATATATATATATATTGACTGTATTATCTTTAGCCAAAAAACCGTGACTGTCTTATCAAAGTTCAGTATAGAGTCGTGTTTCCGCAAAACGTTTAGTCGGATATTAGTCAAGTTGATTTTGTTGAATATTTTCTATTATTTCAGAAATATATTTTAGAATCCAACCTTCTCAAGTTATATTATATAGTTATTAATAAAACTATTTTAGAGAATCTGAAAAAGAAATTGAAAAACTTTATCCCATTCGTAATGCGAATTATTCATATACTACCAAAGTACCAATAACAAGAATCTAAAAAGACTGTCCCCGATAAATCTCTCGTCTTACTACAACGATTGAGACCACGCGAAGACGCGGACCACTTCCCATATGGGCGGCATATGGCCACTGATGCGAACAAAATTAGAAATCCATCGTTTTTCCACGGCTCACGTTTTAAATGGGCTATCACAACGATATATATGAAGACAAGGTCTTGTTGTTTTTACTTTCGTAAAGGACAAGGTCTCATTGTCTGATTATAGATATTTTTTGAAGACGTTTCTAGTAGTATAGTTCGTAGTATGAGATCTAAATGTTAGAAGAATATATCTTATTTGATTATGTAATTGTTTTTATAAAAGAAAAATTAATTTTGTAAAGATAAAAACAAATTATAAGAGATCATCTATTTATTAATAGCAGGTTGGATGTGAAACTTTAGGATTTATCGTTGAATATATAATTTTGAAAAAAACTTTAGCTATACCGAAACGTGTTTTTTGCACCCATTTGAATTCAAACTTCTTCTTAAAAAAATCCAGTATGGTGGATCTATAAATAAGAATACCCTTAAGTTCAGTTCTCTAAGTTTCATCTTTTAACTCATCTCCTTCACATACTCTCTCTTTCACAAAAGAAAGAAACAAATTTCGAAAATGAATTCCGTGATAACTCTCGTCGTCCCACTCTTACTCTTCTTTTTTTCTTCTCTCCTCTTTGGTAGTTCACAGTTATCTTATACCTTTTTCATTAGAGTAGAACTATATGACTAATTTTAGAAGTTACAATTTTGTATTTAATTATTTTGGCAGGAGACATCACTGGAGTGGAGAGCTCAAAGCACCATCATCATCATCAGCATCAGCGTAACTCATACGGTTCAACAAAGCTTTTTGTCTTTGGAAATTCTAACGTCGATACCGGAAACCTGCCGAAAAATTTATCTGAAGCATGGAGTGTCCCTTATGGTATCACATACCCCGGTACACCATCCGGCCGTTACTGTGACGGCCGTGTCTCTACCGATTATCTAGGTACGTGCCCTCTATGAGCGTAACTAAAACGTAAACTTATTGATTTCACTTCTTTTAATATAGACTGACCATAGATCTACCGGATGAGGACTAAGTTCCGAGGAATTGATCGATGAAATAATTACTATTAGTCTGATACTAAAATGTTAGGAAGAATTTGCTATTTTACTCCTATTTGCAGTGTCACGTTCTAGTTGATTGTATTATGCGCTAGGCATCGGGAAAACTTGTTTTTTTTGGGGGCAAAACTTGGTTATATTTATTTGTTTTTTTTTTCAGTTCATTAATATATAAAATGGTCACTGGTGTTGCTAATTTACTTATTTGTTCGTAAAAAATACAATTACGTTGGAAAATGTGTGCAGCCAAATTTCTGAGGATAAAATCACCCATCCCTTATAAACTAAAAGATCACGCGGGACACGAACAGTTACAATATGGAATGAATTTTGCGTACGGAGGAACCGGAGTCTTCGACACGGTTTATATTAAAGGTTTGGATATGACGCATCAGATCAGTGTCTTCGAGAAACTCATTGGCGATATATATTCTCCATCCGACCTTTCTTCTTCCGTCGCCCTTGTCAGTATTGCTGGCAATGACTACTTTACTCACATCTCCGACAATGGCTATGACTTGGTAAGGAACCACGATTTCATATAAACTCACTTAATTAAATTTAATATTTCTGAAATTGAAACAAACAATTATATCTTTTGAACTGAACTCTAATAAAATTAAAAATCTTCTTAATTTAGACCTATCTAAGTCTCTTACTAACTCCCTAATTTTTTTTTTTTTTTTCTAACAATCTACGTAGACAAAGATCTCCAATCTTGATCGTAATCTTAGAACCAATGATAAAATGAAAGTTAACTTGATTTCTGACTATTATCACAGAGCATCTTTCAATTTGTGAGGCGAGTCATCAATCAAATCGAGGTGAATTTGAAACGGATCCACGCCTTGGGAGTGAAAAAGGTAGCAGTACCGTCATTACAGCCGCTCGGGTGCCTCCCCATGTACACCAGAGGCTTCTCATACCAGAAGTGCAACGATGTTATAAACGCATTGACAATCGTACACAACAACGCCTTGCAAAGAGTAGTGGCTAAACTCAACAAGGAGACCAAGCAGTCGCCTTTCATTTACCTTGACTACTACAAGGCCTTCTTGGCCGTCCTCAATAACAACGGAGAGAATCCAGGTAAAAAGAAAAGAAAAAAAACAGTATTCTAAATATAATAATTAAACCCCTATTTTTCGAAGGCTTATATATATGTATACGGTTTATGGAAACTTAGGGATCACGAATTTTAAAATTCCATACGAGCCGTGTTGCGGAGGCAAAGGCTATTGCGGGACTCTGGACGAGAACGGTGGGAAGAATTATACCTTATGCGATGATCCTTCGTCTGCTTTCTTCTGGGATGAATTTCACCCTACTCAGGAAGGATGGAAGGCGGTTTACTCGGTTTTGACCAACAACCTAAAAGCACTTTTGGTTTGATCGAAAACCCGAAATATGCTTGTCGTTAAGTGTTTTCTTCTTTTATAATTGTTGTCTCTACGTCTTTTCAGTATGTCTTTCTGTCAGTACTCCTCCATGCAAGGCTCTGTGTCTCTGTCTTCTTATTGTGTGTTTAAGAATAAAAAGTGTAAACTTAAGGAAATAAGATTGAAATAAAACACTTTTTGTAGTTTGTATTATGCTTTGTCTTTACGCACTCTGTTTCTAGTTAATGTATTATCACATTTATACTACTTATGGAATTAATAATCTACTACGGGAATTTGGTCTTAAACTTTTATAAAGGGCCCTTAATCTTTAGATTTTAAATCACTTCAATAGCAAAAATATGTAGTTCTACCATATGCTCTAGTTAATGTAGGTTTCGTTCGGTTCAGGATCTTCAATATGATAAAATAGAAAAAAACACACACATGGAAGCTTAATTCACCTCCTTTTCAGGTTATTAGTCCACAAAGACATTAAGAACACTTCAATTGCAAACCTTAAAGTTCTCTCCTCCACATCTTTTCTCTTTGCTCTTCATTTCTTTTTGTCTCAAACAATTAAAAAAAAAAAAAAGTCTTTGATCTAAATCTTGAAATGTATTATCTGATGAAACTCTTCCTCTTGCTCTCTCTCTTCTTTGCTACTTTATCACTGGCGGAATTCTATAATATATATGGCCAAATTTGAATTTTGTGTTTTGTGTTTTGTGTTTTTTTTTTTTTTTTTTTGCAGTAGGAATCAATGAATCTGCAGCATGGGGAGTCCAAAAATACTTAAATATTCAAAATATCCAAAAAAATTTTTTATGTAATATGTTAAAATTTATCAAAAAATAATATCAAATTTTTAAGGATTTTTTTGGGTACCTAGTAGTTCGGGTAGTAATCAGGTTTTCAAACTGATCTGCGATACACCATGTGTATATTATTTTTTTATTTCGTACTGCGAGATGTTATACTTTTTAAAGTTTGGTCATTCGTGTTTAGATTAAATTGTAAAATAAAATGATTGTGTTTTATTGTGAAAATCAAATATATATATATATATATATATATATATATTCTATTTGGTTTTGATACATGGTATATTTGACGCATATCACACTTTCTTAAATTTATATATTTGTCTTATTTTTTGTGTGTTCAATCTGTTTATGTAGACTATGTATCAAACGGACCAGCCCACATACATTTGGACTTGCCTGCGACATTTGCATCCCACATGACCTTGCTACTACTTGCATAGGCTTACTCATTAAATCTGCAACCGCATAGATTTGTCCGCTAAAATTTGCAACTCGTATAGACTTGTATGTGAAACCTTTTTTCAACTGTTTAATTTACTTCTCGAAATATTTTATTGTCCTACGTGACTATGACAGAAATTACCGTAGATCGATGTATTGTCTGCTGGTGTCTATTTAAGAAGGGAGAGAGAAAAATATAAAATTCAAGTATCAAGCTTTCACGAATTTGGATAAGGATTGACTATACGACATGTAATTAACGACTTTGGAACGAGCACTTTGAGAATTTTGGTATTTTTACAAATAATTATATAGTTTTTGATAATTATTATTTTTTGGATAATTTCAACTAATTAACTAAAAAAAATCAACAGAGAGAACTCATATATCCCGTTTAAATTTCTTACCCAATCGCTTTTAGTAAGTATTGTCTAACGAGTAATTATTTAAAAGAAAACGAACATAAGACAAAAAATTCTGATGGATACAGAACGAGACGGGACGAGATGAAACGAGACTGGATGCGAAAAGATGAGATGAGACGGGACGAGAGGTGATGAGTTGGGACGTGAGAGGATAGGATGGGACCGGACGTGTTTCCAGTTTCAGAATAAATACGTCTATGTTTATTTAAAAAAAAATAAATGAAAAATAACGCACATGTACTATAGCACCCGTGTTAATACAATTTTCATCATTTTACAAAATTTATATGAAAATATTTTGTAAAATAAAGTGATTGTGTTTTATTGAATGAAAATCATATATATATATATATATTGTTTGGTTTTGATACACAGTATATTTGACATATATCACACTTTCTTAAATTTATATATTGTTTTGTCTGTTTTTTTGTGTTCAATCTGTTTGTGTAGACTATGTGTCAATCGGACCAGCCCACATACATTTGGACTTGCCTGCGAGATTTGCATCCTGCATGACATTGCTACTACACGCATAGGCTTGCCCGTTAAATCTGCAACCGCATAGGTTTGTCCGCTAAAATTCGCAACCCGTATAAATTTGTCTGTAAAACCCCTTTTCAACTGTTTAATTTACCTACCAAAATCTTTTATCGTCCCATGTGACTATGACAGAAAAATTTACCGTAGATCAAGGGAGAAAAAAATATAAAAATCCTATTATATCTTATTTTTAAATAAATGCATGTGTTTGCACGAACCCATGAACCTAATTAAATAAAAATAAAAAACCTATTATTTCTTATTTTTAAATAAATGCATGTGTTTGCACGAACCCATAAAAATATAAATAATAATATGACGTAAAAAAAGAGGAATTGATATATATATTGATTATTTTATCTTTAGCAAAAAAACGTGACTGTTATCAAAGTTCAAGTTATATTATATATCTGTTTGTGTAGACTATGTATCAAACGGACCAGCTCACATACATCTAGACTTGCCTGCGAGATTTGCATCCTTCATAACCTTGCTACTGCTCGTATAGGCTTGCCCGTTAAATCTGCAACGGCATAGGTTTGTCCGCTAAAAATCGCAACTCTTACAAACTTGTCTGTGAAACCCTTTTTCAACTGTTTAATTTATCTCTCAAAATTTTTTATTGTCTCATGTCTGTGACAGAAAAATTACCGTAGATCGAGAAAGACAAATATAAAAATCTTATTATTTCTTATTTTTAACAGCATGTGTTTGCACGAACCCATAAACCTAATTAAATTTTCTAATCATCAGAAATATAAATAATAATATGACATAAAAAAAAAGAATTAATATATATATATATATATTGACTATTTTATGTTTAGCCAAAAAAACGTAGCTGTTATCAAAGTTAAAGTTATATTATATAAATTCAGAGAAATTAATATAATATATATATATATATATATTGGCTCTATTATCTTCCGCAAAGCGTTTTGTCGTATATTAATCAAGTTGACTTCGTTAAATCTTTTATATCATTTCAGATATAATATTTTAGTATCCAATCTTCTCAAGTTATATTATATAGTTATTAATAAAATTATTTTAGATGAAAAAAAAATTTAAACTTTGTCCCATTCGTAATACAAATTATTCTTAATTACATTATTTTTTTGTTTTCTATTAACTGTGCCAATAATTGATGTTAAATTAGTGATAACGTTCATATGCTACCAAAGTACAAGTAACAACAATCTAAAAAGACTATCCACGATATATCTTTCGTCTTACTACAACGATTGAGACCACGCGAAGACGCGGACCATTCCCCTATTAGCGGGATATGGCCACTGATGCGAACAAAATCCGAAAGCCATGCCGGCTCACGTTTTAAATGGGCTATCACAATGATATATATGAAGACAAGGTCTTGTAGTTTTTTTTGTAGAAACTAGAAAAAGGGTTATGGGGAAAAGTCTTTATTATTGTGTTGTCTTCTTATTTAATGATACTAGAGTTTATATAACACTAGGATACCACATTGATAAATCGACAACACCACGTCAGTAATTATTTTTCTTTTAGGTTAACTTTTTTTTTTTTCTTTTGTTAAAAAAGTCTTCACTCTTCACTAACGAGAAAAGGAAGCAGGAATCAACGCTTCCCCTATAGAAGCCTAGAAATCATAATAAAAGGATTTCAAGCTTTCCATGCGCAATGCATGGTACGACGACGATGTCGTGCAAAGACATGATTATTTTGAATAACTTCATTTTATGAATTTTATAAAACCCCATTATCTGAACAATTTAATGCTTCCATGTTCCTCATGCGCATATAACAGATAACCTCAACTGTATACTATTTAATCATTCATTCAAATGTATAATATTTAATCACACACGAGAGTAAACATAACTATATAATTTTTTTTTTAAATTTGAGTTTGCAAATTTTAACCGTTGACATATAAATATTATACGCTACAAATATTTTGTTTTCTTGATTATATTAGTATTGCCAATTACATCCAATATAACGTCTATAAATTAATATTTGGTAAATTAATAATCTCTGTAAATTAATATATTTTTTCAGTCTAAAGTTGGACCAATGTAATTTTGGACACAATTTGATAATATAATAAGATAATACTTCCTCCGTTTCATAATATAAGATGTTTTAGAGATTGTTTTTGTTTCATAATATATGATGTTTTCAAGTTTCTATGCAATTTTAGATTAGTTTAATATTTTATATTATGCAGTCTTGTTTATAATTGATTGAACTTCTTTAAAGTACTCATTTCTTAATATGCGTGTTTTACTCAAAACATCCTATATTTTGAAATGGAGGGAGTATTTTTTTAAAAAAAAATTATTTGAAAAATAGGATCCTATCAATAATATAAATTAACTAGATAAAGACCCGCTCGATGTGTGAGTTTAAAGTTTTGTAAATAAAATAAAATTTAATAAAAATATATTAAAATTTATTGTAGATTATTTATAAATTTTCTTTTTGCTATAATACAATGATTTATATCCATATAAAGATCTTTTATGTATGTTACCATTAAAAGTGTATTTTTACACCTAGGTATATTGTATTTTACAAATATATTATTTACCACCACATAGAAAATATCTATATGAATAAATTAAGCCAACTATTATACGTCTATTTACTTTCACTTTTGCATAGTTTCTTTAATTACTAAAATTGTTGGCTCAAAAAACATTTTGAATAAAAAACAAATTACATCACAATAGTGTATGACTAACCATAGAGAGAACCTTGGTTCTGCCTTACTTTCTTATGGAGGGAACCTTGCGTCCAACCTCCTCTACTATAAAGAGAATCTCGGCTATGCCCTCCTCATGTGTGGAGAGAACATGTTCACGTCTTTTAGCTATCTCAAAGTAGCTTGCTCCAGCAACCAATGAAACTAAAAACCTTTTCCAATATCACAAAATCTTTTGATAGTAACTAATGTCAAATTTCCCAATGTATTCATGGAAGTTTCTTTGACACACCAAGATGTAGCCTCTGGCTCTAAGTTCCTATGGATCTATCACCAACAATTTATATTTTTCCAATCTATATATGTTTGTTGTAGGCTTGTGTTTGATTAGCCTATTTTATCCAACCATTAGGTAATTGAGGTTGATGACATTCTCCTCTTTATCTCCTTTTGAGATTGAACGAATAGTAACAATTATGTTTACAAAAAAAAAAAAAATTGGTCTATGACCAACCACTCAAGGTTAAGAAATTAGAAAAAAATTAATTTGACATAATTAATGAAATAATAGAAAATTATAAGCATGTTAAAATATGAATCTCAAATAACTACCATATTGCACCTGTTACTAAGGCATGAAGGTACCGTCGATCCCTGGTGGCATGTGTAAGTAGTTAGGAAACACAACCACTTTAATCCTATGGCAATACTAATAAGGCATGAAGGTCTCGTTGTTTGATTATAGATATTTTTTGGAGACGTTTCCTTGTAGTATAGTTGGTAGCATGAGAACTAAAAGTTAAAATTTATCTTATCTGATTATCGAATTGTTGTAATGAAAGATAAATTCAATCTTTTAAAGACAAAAACAAAGTATAGAGATCATCTATCTATTTTCGACAAAAGATCATCTATTTATTAATAGCAGGTTAAATGTGGTACTATACTTAGGATTTATCATTGAATATATAATTTAGAATTAAAAAATTTAATTAGTTATATCGAAACGTGTTTTTTGCATTGGATTTAAACTTCTTAAAAAAATCCAGTATGGTGGATCTATAAATAAGAATACCCTTTAAGTTCATATTCTTCACATACTCTCTCGTTCACAAAAGAAAGTAACAAATTTCGAAAATGAATTCCGTGATAACTCTCGTCGTCCCACTCTTACTCTTCTTTTCTTCTTTTCTCCTCTTTGGTAGTTCACAGTTATCTTATATTGTTTTTTTTCATTAGAGTAGAACTACATGACTGATTTTAAAAGTTACAATTTTGTTATTATTTTGGCAGGAGACATCACTGGAGTGGAGAGCTCAAAGCACCATCATCAGCGTAACTTATACGGTTCAACAAAGCTGTTTGTCTTTGGAAATTCTAACGTCGATACCGGAAACCTGCCGACAACTTTTGAATCATGGGGAGAACCTTATGGTATGACATACCCCGGTACACCATCGGGCCGTTACTCTGACGGCCGTCTCTCTACCGATTATCTAGGTACGTGCCTATATATATGAGCGTAACTAAAACGTTAACTTATCGATTTCATTTCTTTTAATACGTACTGACCATAGAATAGAACTACCGGGTGAGGACTAAGCTCCGAGGAACTGATGGATGAAATAATTATTATTTGTCTGATACTAAAATAATGTTAGAAAAAAGTTGCTATGTTACTCCAATTTTCAATGTCACGTCCTAGATGATTGTATTCTGTGCTAGGCATCGGAAAACTTGTTTTTTTTTTTTGTTGGGGCAAAAGTTTCTATATATATCTATAAATATCTATATATATATATATATATATATATATAACAAGTGTTATTATGATTTATTGTTATAACTAAAAAAATCTTGAATTTGGAATTTCATTCTTTTTTTTTTCAGTTCATTAATATATTAAATGGTCACTGGTGTTGCTCATTTACTTATTTGTTATTCAAACACCTGTTCGTAAAAAATACAAATTACGTTGGAAAATGTGTGCAGCCTTATTTCTGGGAATAGAATCACCGGTCCCTTATCAATGGAAAGATGACGTGGAGAAGGAACGGTTACAATATGGAATGAATTTTGCGTACGGAGGATCCGGAGTCTTCGACACGGTTTATATTAAAGGTTTGGATATGACGTATCAGATCGGTCTCTTTGAGAAACTCATTGGCGATATCTATTCTCCATCCGACCTTTCTTCTTCCATCGCCCTTGTCAGTATTGCTGGCAATGACTACTTTACTCACATCACCGAGAATGGCTATGGCTTGGTAAGGAACCACCACTATTTCTTATAAACTCATTTAATTAAATTTTATTATTTCTGAAATATTGACAACAACAAAAAATTTCTTACAATTATCATCTTTTGACGTGAACACTAATACAATTAAAAATCTTCTTAATTTATAGACCTATTCAAGTCTCTTCCAACTCTCTAATTTATATATATATATATATATTTTTTTTTTGAGATTCTAACAATCTACGTAGACAAAGATCTCCAGTCTTGATCGTAAACTTAGAACCAATGATAAAATGATAGCTTACTTGATTTCTGATTATTATCACAGAGCATCTTTGAATTTATGAGGCGAGTCATCAATCAAATCGAGGTTAATTTGAGGCGGATCCACGCCTTGGGAGTGAAAAAGATAGCAGTACCTTCATTACAGCCGCTGGGGTGCCTCCCCATGTACACCAAAGGCTTATCATACCGGAGGTGTAACGACATTATAAACGCCTTGACACTCATACACAACAACGCCTTGCAAAGAGTAGTGGCTAGACTCAACAGGGAGACCGAGCAGTCGCCTTTCATTGTCATTGACTACTACAAGGGCTTCTTCGACGTCATCAATAACAACGGAGAGATTCCAGGTAAAAGAAATAAAAGAAGAAAAAGACAGTATTCTAAATAAAATAAACCCCTAATTTGAAGGCTTATATATATATATTTATGTATATATGTCTGTATTTGGTTTATGGAAATTTAGGGGTTAGGAATTTTACAAGTCTATACGTGCCGTGTTGTGGAATCACCGGTTATTGCGGGACTGTGCACGAGAACGGTGAGAAGAATTATACCTTATGCGATGATCCTTCGTCTAATTTCTACTGGGATGGATTTCACCCTAGTGAGGAAGGATGGAAGGCGGTTTACTCGGTTTTGACCAACAATCTAAAAGCACTTTTACCCTTAAGTTCATATGCTTAAGATTTCAAATTTTCTTTATCGACCGTTAAGTGTTTTCTTCTTTTATAGTTGTTATCTCTATGTCTTTCTGTCACTCCTGCATGCAAGGCTTTGTGCCTCTATCTTTTTATTGTGTGTTTAAGAATAAAAGTGTAAACTTAAGGAAATAAGTTTGAAATAAAACACTCGTTACTAATTATGCTCTGTCTTTACGCACTCTGTTTCTACTTTCAAGTTAATGATCACATTTATACTACTTATGGAATTAATTATGTACTTTAATTGTGAACTCGGGTCTTAAAACGTTTATAAAGGGGCCTTTTAATAATACATATTGAATTTTAAATCACTTTAAAATAACAATAGCAAAAATATGCAGTTCTACCATATGCTCTAGTTAATTTAGGTTTTGGTTTTCGGATCTTCAATATGATAAAATAGAAAAAACACACACATGGAAGCTTAAGTCACCTCCTTTTACTAGGCCACAAAGACATTAAGAACACTTCACTTGCAAACCTTAAAGTTCTCTCCTCCACATCTTTTCTCTTTGCTCTTCATTTCTTTTTGTCTCTAACAAAAAAAAATAGTCTTTGATCTAAATCTTAAAATGTATTATCTGATGAAACTCTTCCTCTTGCTCTCTCTCTTCTTTGGTACTTTACCGTCGTCTCATATCACTGGCGGAATTCTATAATATATATGGGCCAATTTGAATTTTGTGTTTATTTTTTTTGTTGCAGTAGGAATCAATGGAATATCAACTTTACAATCCTTTACACTATAGTCTTTTCTGTATATGCTTTCTCAAATTCATTAATATATAATTGAAATAGACGTCAAGAAAAAAATTACAAGTGTGTTCGTCCGTGGAGGGAAACAGTTGGGAGCAAAATTACAAGTGTACCTCTGGAGAACTCACGGAAAAAAATAAAATTAAAGTAGATAGAGGAATGAATTTTGCCTTCGGAGGGGCTGAAGTGTTCGACTCTCCGGTTGATCGATCGCCCAACATCTCTACTCAGGTTGGTTTCTTGGTTAACCTTGCCCGTCATGAACTCATTTAATCATCAACTTATTTAACCCATCAGATTCATTAGGATCAAATTTCGGACTCCTAAATTCATGAGCCAAATTCGGAGGCCAAATGTTGGAGGCCAAAAATAAAGAATTTTGGAGGCCAAATATGGAGACTTTTGGAGGCCAATAATGGAGACCCTTGGAGGCCAAAAATGGAGACGCTTTGGAGGCCAAAAATGGACACGCTTTGGAGGCCAAAAGTGGAGTCGCTTTGGAGGCCAAATTGGGAGGCCAAATTTGGAGGCCAAAAATCTTGGAGGCCAAATTCGGAGGCCAAAAATGTTGGAGGCCAAAAATGGAGACGCTTTGGAGGCCAAATTCGGAGGCCAAATTCGGAGGCTAAATTTGGAGGCCAAATTCGGAGGCCAAATTTGGAGGCCAAATTCGGAGGCCAAACTTGGAGGCCAAATTCGGAGGCCAAAAATGTTGGAGGCCAAAAATGGAGACGCTTTGGAGGCCAAATTCGGAGGACAAATTCGGAGGCCAAATTTGGAGGCCAAATTCGGAGGCCAAAAATGTTGGAGGCCAAATTCGGAGGCCAAAAATGTTGGAGGCCAAAAATGGAGACGCTTTGGAGGCCAAATTCGGAGGCCAAATTCGGAGGCCAAATTCGGAGGCCAAATTCGGAGGCCAAATTTGGAGGCCAAATTCGGAGGCCAAATTCGGAGGCCAAATTCGGAGGCCAAATTTGGAGGCCAAATTCGGAGGCCAAAAATGTTGGAGGCCAAAAATGGAGACGCTTTGGAGGCCAAATTCGGAGGCCAAAAATGTTGGAGGCCAAATTGGGAGGCCAAATTTGGAGGCCAAATTTGGAGGCCAAATTCGGAGGCCAAATTTGGAGGCCAAATTGGAGGCCAAATTCGGAGGCCAAAAATGTTGGAGGCCAAAAATGGAGACGCTTTGGAGGCCAAATTCGGAGGCCAAATTCGGAGGCCAAATTTGGAGGCCAAACTTGGAGGCCAAATTTGGAGGCCAAATTCGGAGGCCAAAAATGTTGGAGGCCAAATTCGGAGGCCAAAAATGTTGGAGGCCAAAAATGGAGACGCTTTGGAGGCCAAATTCGGAGGCCAAATTCGGAGGCTAAATTTGGAGGCCAAATTCGGAGGCCAAACTTGGAGGCCAAATTCGGAGGCCAAAAATGTTGGAGGCCAAAAATGGAGACGCTTTGGAGGCCAAATTCGGAGGACAAATTCGGAGGCCAAATTTGGAGGCCAAATTCGGAGGCCAAAAATGTTGGAGGCCAAAAATGGAGACGCTTTGGAGGCCAAATTCGGAGGCCAAATTTGGAGGCCAAACTTGGAGGCCAAATTTGGAGGCCAAATTCGGAGGCCAAAAATGTTGGAGGCCAAATTCGGAGGCCAAAAATGTTGGAGGCCAAAAATGGAGACGCTTTGGAGGCCAAATTCGGAGGCCAAATTCGGAGGCCAAATTTGGAGGCCAAATTCGGAGGCCAAATTCGGAGGCCAAATTTGGAGGCCAAATTTGGAGGCCAAATTCAGAGGCCAAATTCGGAGGCCAAAAATGTTGGAGGCCAAATTCGGAGGCCAAATTTGGAGGCCAAATTCGGAGGCCAAACTTGGAGGCCAAATTTGGAGGCCAAATTCGGAGGCCAAAAATGTTGGAGGCCAAATTCGGAGGCCAAAAATGTTGGAGGCCAAAAATGGAGACGCTTTGGAGGCCAAATTCGGAGGCCAAATTCGGAGGCTAAATTTGGAGGCCAAACTTGGAGGCCAAATTCGGAGGCCAAAAATGTTGGAGGCCAAAAATGGAGACGCTTTGGAGGCCAAATTCGGAGGCCAAATTCGGAGGCCAAATTCGGAGGCCAAAAATGTTGGAGGCCAAAAATAAAGAATTTTGGAGGCCAAATATGGAGACTTTTGGAGGCCAATAATGGAGACCTTTGGAGGCCAAAAATGGAGACGCTTTGGAGGCCAA